>PNEQ01105599.1:28852-100146 GCA_003012365.1 Medauroidea extradentata | reverse complement strand
TCTATTGTATTGACAAGTACAAACATAATCGTTTCTATTGTATTGACAAGTACAAACATAATCGTTTCTATTGTATTGACAAGTACAAACATAATCGTTTCTATTGTATTGACAAGTACAAACATAATCGTTTCTATTGTATTGACAAGTAAAAACATAATCGTTTCTATTGTATTGACAAGTAAAAAAAAAAAATCGTAACGTTTTTATGTTCCTGATTTCAAATTATAACCTTTTATTTAAGCTGAAATTAATTAAGTGGCAAATGTTGACAACATGTGTTTCATTAAAGAATTGTGGTTTAAAATATTACACTTAGTAACCCATACAAAATATATTTTACTTGAGTATTGTAACAAAACTGTGAAGTATTCTAAAAATCCAACATCTCTGTGGTCTAAAATAGTAGAGTTTTGAATGTCGTGGATTTATCTGTTTTCAGTCTCGGTCCTCTATACGATAATCTATTAAAGATTGGATTGTACCGTAAAATCACGTGATATAACAAGTCATTTCCTTATTTATTACTGGCTTGTAGTTGTCAAAGTTACGTTTTCTGGTCACAGGTGTGAGTGAAGCACGCATTGCTGGAGTTCAGTAGAACCGAGATTAAATCTGCGAGGCTCACGCACTTGTTGTAATAACCTCGACTTAACAGCGTAGAACACGACAAAACACCAGAGAGTACGCATCTTCGTTCTCTAGATGTTTCGTACACTCTCCGTGCAATATAGACATTAGTCAGCTCTCTGTGTGACGTGAGTCAGTAAGTGAGACATCTCGGCCATCGCTCAACATCAGGGCCATAAGCGCTGATGGGGTGTGACATGAGGTGAGTATGGAGCAGCGCCAGAGTGAGAGGGCGGGGGAAACGCCGACCAGCGGTATCGTCCGGCACGATTCCAGCATTCGAAAACCCAATGACCGATGTCGTCGGGAATCAAACCCGGATCAGGATCGCCTTGGTGGCAGGCGAATGGTCTGATATTTCAACCACCGCGGCCACCTCTGGAACGTATTTGTGAGAGATAGAACACTTAAGAGCTCTCTCGGAATAAACTGAGGTACGGTAATTACTGGCTAGTTCTCGAGAGATGCGGACACTTGATTATCGCGAAAAGGTTTTTGTACCACTTATATATATATATATATATATATATATATATATATATAGAGAGAGAGAGAGAGAGAGAGAGAGAGCTCTGATTCGTGGGAATTGACAGAGTGTAATTGTGACGAGTACGGTACTTGAATTTTCGCAAATTATAATTTTAAACAACTTGGCATTGTCCTTACGTAGTACATATCTGAAGCTCTTCCTAACGTTCATTGATGAGATGTTTTACCTCTCACTTGTCTCGGTGTTCTACCAGCCAATGACAGACGTATGTTGTCGCAGTAACCTTGTTATGATTTGCTCAGTCTAATATGTGAAGCCTCTATGAAGATACTCTGCCAATAACTGCTAGGTAGAACTACAGATGTGCAGACACTGGAACAAGCTGGTATGAAAATATTTTCGTGAAGATTCGGGGTCTCTAGCGACGAGTCGCAACTTATTTGATTGGGCCAATCAGAACAATGCTACTGTGACAACACGCCTGTGATTAGCGGGTATTACACGAAGACGTATGTTTAGAGTTAGAATCATCGAATCACTGACCACGAAGCAGAGCTGCAAGTGTGGACATACGACATTGAAAAAAGCGGTGCTAGAATGTTAATGCGAAGATCTATAGAATCCTGTCGATGGCCAGTTCAAAAGGGAAACAAATTAATAATACCAGTTTTGATTAAAATGCATATATAATTTTTCCGGTTCGCATATAAATCTTTTGATTAAGGTGTTACTTTGAAGCAGAAGTACAGACACGACTTTTTAAGGTGATTAATATGTATATTTGCAGTGTTTGCAGAAATTAACAGACTTTAAAATAAAATAAATATGATTTCTAGCTCATTACTGGCAATCAGAATGAATGCGGGAGTGAGAAAGTTTGGTCAGCGCTTAACATCAAGGTCTTTAGCGATGGTGAGGGTTGATACGAGGTGAGTATGGAGCAGTGCCGGAATGAAAGAGCGGGGGAAACGGGAGATCCCCGAGAAAACCCGCCGACCGACGGCATCATCCGGCATGATTCCCACATGCGAAAATCCTGGGTTTAACCCGTGGCAATCGAACCCAGATCGCCGTGGAGGGAGGCGAGAGGTCTGACCCCTCGGCCACCGCGACCCCATATCATAATGAAGTCCCATGCTATTAAAACAAGTGAATTTACGTGTTGTCTTTCTTTTCAACTGGGTAGAATGCACATATGTCTGTGTGTTGGTGAGACAAACTCAAAATTGCAATATTTTGTGAGTTGTTTCTCTTTTGAACTGGGTCATCGCTATGTAGAGATCGTCACAATTTATGCTCAGTGTACAGCAACTGGCCGCATGACCGCGGGCTTGCCCCGGAGCGGAGTGATATAGCGGTGGGAAAGCACGCCGCCGGCCAAAGAGAGAGAGGGATAGAGAGAGAGAGAGAGAGAGAGAGAGAGTCATTCCTTGAAGCAGGACCGCTGGGACGTTACATCGCCAACCGCCATATTTAAAATACTTGTAATAGTCACGACTGGGCGAGCTACACCCAGCCCCGGGTGTTATGAGTAATGCTTCTCAACTGCGCGCGCATTTGTTTTCTCAGCGGAAGTCTGACACGAAGCTGCGTGCTTTGAGCTAATGCTTCTCCGACTGTAGACCCGCACTCTATAAACTAACTGCAAGACAAACACTTCACCAACGCTTACATACTATCAACTATTCAAAGGCGAGTGGCAAGTTTGATATATCATTGTATTACGAAAACATATCTAAGAGTGTGTGGTGGACAACACGCTATAAACATTATTTTTAATCTACACGTGTTTGAAAGTCAATGAAGGATAACTACAAAACAACAAGCCCAGATAGTAATATTAGCCCACTTTATGAGGAAACATTTACCCTTAGCAAATGCGTGATCTCTTGCGCCGATATTTTGGTGTCAGTGATTGTTCTTCAGAATTGCGTTAATCGAGTGAAATGTCGCTTAACAAGTTGGTAGAACATATCGTCCAAGGTTGGTATTTCTTACTATTACAACTAGTCATCGAGAAAAGTACAATTTTAAACTGACGCTATCAGCGCTGAATGTGTACCCTACCCTCTTAACATACAACTCCTACATTTAATGTGTAAATATTCCTCCCGTGATGCAAGTACTTACAGTTCTCTAAATCAAGTTATGCACTTCAACATATTCAACCTATGAGATTATTTTCTGTTCGTCAAGTGAAGTGCCCTATTCATTCACTCGCTCATCAACGACCAGCCCAAACCGCTGGGCCTAGAGACATGGCATTTTGAGGCCAGCTTACACGTATGCCGTACACTCTAAAATTTTTTTGTAAAATTTACAAGGATTTTCTTTGTAATATCTTTAGTATATGAAGTTACAAAGATAAACTTTGTAATACTACAAAGGAATTCTTTGTACCTATACCGACAGTTCCTGCACTGTAATTTATATTTTGTAAAGTACGACAAGGCACTTCTTCGCAGATGTACAAACTTTTGTAAATGTTGAAAAATTTTGTGTGCAAAATTATTAGTTTATAATGTTAAAAGGATTTTGTTTGCAAAAAAAACTTACAAACAATTTGTAGCCCACAAAAATCCTAAGTTCGCCGGAAATTATTTATGCAGAGAACACAACCTCTGAAAAGCATTTTTCTGGAATATATTGAATGTTTATATAAATTGCATGCTTTAAAAGAAATAATTATTACTGAACTGTACATTGAATGTGTACAAACAAATAAAGACTTAGCGACACTGAAGTCACTGTGGTCTAGTAGCCGACCCCCCCCCCCCCTCCCGTGGCTCATTTGGTTGAGCGGCCGGCTGTGGTGCGGGGGGTTTTGGGTATGATTCCCAGGTCTGGCTGGGTGTAAATTTGTGTTTGTCCAGTTGGGTCTCAAAAAACTGTCACTATACAAATTGTCTCACAAAAAGTACTGGGGTCACTCAAATTAAGTCACATTAAAGGGGTGGATGTTTGGTGCAGTGATGATGCGGAAGCTTCCGCATCGCCACTGCACCAAACATTTTTATAAAAAAAAATAGTAAAATGCGTAGATTCTAAATATGGGAAGAGTGGTTCAAAACATAGCACCTTGCAAGGTATATATATACTTTTAATTTTTTAAAAATAATATAATGTTTACGTCCTTAATTCAAAAGTTACTTGATAAATAAGTTTAGTGTTATTCATGAAGTACAAAGAACATTTAAATTTTTTTATTTTTCCTTATTGAAATTACAGCTACAAGGCTAGTCCTTGTAATTTTACAAACATATACTTTGTATTTAATTACAAGGACAACATTTGTAGTTTTACAAGGAATTTCTTTGGCGACTGGGTTCCCAAAGATTTTCTTTGTAAAGGTACAAACATTTTTTTTTACAGTGAGGTACCCTCTAAAACGCATTTTTTAAAATTCGCAAAAAAATAAGGGGCGAAAAGGGGTAAAAAGCGATTACAACGACTTCTTGATAGCAGTTAAACCCTCTGTGATGTCGAGGTGATTCTTTCTTCAGAATGAAGTATATTACTAATTTTCCAATTTTTCAAATTTCGTAAATTAAGGGGGTGAAACGTTGTAAAATATGTTTTTAATCAATCCTTGATAGCTCTTAGATCTGTCAAGATACTGAAGTTATTTTTTAAAATCAGGATAAGGCTTAGGCATATCCTTAAAAAGCAGTTGCATGATTTTCTAAATTCATCCTCTAAGGACATTAAAAAAAATTAAACGTGTTTCCAATAAATCATCTGCAGCTCATAAACCTGCTAAGATATCGAGATTATGTTTAGTATGAAAAACGCTTACGGAAATATATAAAAATCATTTTCTTTACTTTTCAAAATTCGAAAATGTAGGGGGTGTAAAAATGTAAAATGTTCCAGAAAATCCCGAGACGCAAGTATGACCACGGAGAAACAACTTCAAAGTTCTTACTCCTGCCGTCTTATTGATACGTATACGTCTTTGTGCACGGACCTGTATAGACACGTTTAATTTATTAACAGTTCTGACTGCCTACCTTAGTTTAGTTGTTGGGAACACTGAGAGGAGATTCTTGGCTTGAATCTCGTGTAAGGCAAGACGACGAGGAATCGCTGTTATAGTATACGCACATATCAGTGGCAGCTGGAGAAGAGTTAATATTCAGTATGAAGTATGGCTATTTTAGGTTGGCTTCCCCTTGCAACTATGAATTCGTCCTTGAAAGCTCTTAAAAAAATATAACATGTTTGTTATTAATCCCACTTATCTCTTAAACCAACGTAAGCTACTACTACGGGGGGGGGGGGGAGTATAATGTAATTTCCCGATATCCTCGATATCCCACAATCTTGCTGAGGTAATGTTGCGCTTTGGAGGTGGAAAGTCTTAAAACCTGTTTTTGCCATGTTCTCAGTACCTACTTAATATGTATGATGTATGTATCTATGTATATATGTATGTGGTATGTATGTAAGTATGTATTCTAAAAATATTTTTTAAATATTTTCACCCTACTATCTGAAATGTTTTAGAAGAAATCACGGACAAATGAAAAACACAATTTATGGCTTTTCACCCCTTAATTTTCAAATTTTGCAAAATCGAATAATTTGCGAATACGCATTTCTTTGGGCAATATTATGAAGTAAAAAAAAATATTATAGCTTTCCCGGCCAATGAGATATCAGGGATTCTTTGAAAACTAATTTCACCCATTTACATCCCCTTATTGATCGAATTTCGACTATATTGAAATGCTTTTTGTTTTAAAATAAATATTACGTAAATCTCAAAAAAAAAAATTTCACGATTTTTCGAAATTCGTCCTTGAAAGCTGTTTAAAAAGTAAAATGTGTTTTCAAATAATCATCTGTATCGCTTATACCCGTTGAGATTTCGAGACAATATTTTTTGATAAGAATGAAGCTTATGTAAATATCTACAAATCTATTTCAGGGTTTTATAAAATTCCAAAATTAAGGATGTGTAAAGCAGTAAAGTATTACAGTGTCTCGATAAAAGAGAATGATCATGGAGAAATAATTCAACAGTTGTTTCTTTCTGCCAACATACTCATAAATAAAACCTCTATGGACTGTAGCCTGTACATACGAGAGAATTATCACGGCCTGCCTTCAAGCATTCACTCAAGTATTGTATAAAGTTTGTTGTGGAAGGGGTGGGGTTACGGGTTCGTATCCCGTGCAAGACTTTGCGATGGGAATTACTATGACATCATGTGAGCATATTGCGCGCGCTCTTGACACTGAGCTAAGACAATTTATAGTTCACTGTTATTGAGTACGCTAGGTGTTAAATGCCTTCATCACATATTTTATCCAGAGTTACTGTTTACTTCATAATTTCACGCGGGCAAAGTCGCAGCCGGCCAGTTAGTTCTGGTATAAAATCGCAATCGAGTTTTATGAACAGAATTAAATAAGTAATTCAGGAGAATTAAAGATAGTGTGTACAGGCCGTTCGGAACAAAGTGAACACTAAATATTTAACCTTTGAAAAATATCACTAGATGTTACTACATATAATTCAACATTACCGATAGTCACTTTACTGCTTGCATGGTTGGCAACGAAAGAACACAACATAGTTCCTTGTTTATTCGTATTTAAATACAACAATACTGAAATTAAATCAACCGACAACGATGTAATTATATTTTATATAATTAATAAACTTATTTTTTATCAAACTATATAGGTACCTATCGACTGAACAATTTATCTTAGACGCGCAAACATAAAGTGACGTGTCCCAGGAGGTTAGACTTTTCCCGTCGTTAGCTGCTACACGCGGAAAGATATGAATTGGCTGGAAATAGATCTTTAGCAGGTATTTTTCTAGTGTTCACTTTATTCCTAACTGCCTATACTAGGCATTACAATAGAGCAGCGACGGAATGATAAGGGCGGGCGAAACAGGAGTATATGGAGAAAACCCGCCAGACAACGGCAACGTCCGCCATGTTTCCCACATGTGAATAAATCTGAGACCAACCACGCAGACAATCAAGTAGTGTTCGCATTGCTGGGGGGCGAGCGATCTGACCACTACATCGCTCTGTTCCTGGTCTCGTAGCTAACGCAATTGTAGTTATTTTAAGGAGTAATGTAAACTGATACGTTACTCGCTGGTGCAATATTTACAAAACGTGTGTCGGCATTTCAGAGTAATGCTCTAAATAAATAAAATATATCCGAGACAGCTGACGCAGTGTATGTAAGAAGAATATGGTAAGATATTTGGCCCAGACGACATGTTTTCATACTGTTCCTTGATTTTACTCAATTATTTTACGCGATTATCAGAATGTTTTATAGGAAAACAATAAAAGTCTAGTTATTGCACAACAAAACTGTTAAGAAAAACTATGAAATTAAAAATAACAATAATTCCAATATGGCATATAGTGTCTCATTATCTATTTGGGATGTTAAAGTTTTATACAATTGCTGTGGAGACTTCAACGCGCATATAGACAGGAAACTCAACAGCAGCCGTGTGCGGGTAGTTTCGCCTAGAAAAATTTGACGTAAACGTTTCCTAAATTAATTCCCTACAAACTGTTTAAAACCATCACATGATCTAAAGCATATAACCTAAAGTCACATGGCGTGAAAAAGTATGACCGAATGTGTCGTATCGTACACTGCAAGAAAAGTATTGCTGTTCTTACCAAAAAATCTGTTAAAATACGAACAGCGGTCTAGTTTGGTTGTCTGAACCATCTGCACTGTAGAAGTATCAGTATGTTCTATAAGAGAAAGATGCTCCTTGCTTCTTTTACTGGGCATACTGCTGCAGGAACAATCCAGAAGATTCCTAAAAACAAGATGTATTATTGTCACGATTTTAATATAGATATAGATTATACAACAGTATACTTATTTAAGTGTGATCTTAATTAACCTGTATTAAATTATTTCGCTGCAAATCATCAGTCCTCTGGGCTACCAGCGTCATTCACTTCCTGCGCCTGAAACACGGACTCACAAATAAAATACGATTTCAGTTTCAGTAACTAAACTAGTGAGCTGCTAGAAAAGAAAATGTTACGTTGAATAGACCATAAAATAGAATTTGTGCCTTACTTATAACTACATATATGGTATTAATCCTGATTCCTTCTGGAATGTAATGTACACACGTGGATGAAATAGAAACACATCCACGTGTTTTACCACATAACCACACTTGTACCTCCCAGTTTAGTAGTTTTATATTTACACATGTTAGGCTGAACATAAAACACATAAAGAAGTGTAACACTGAATACGTGAGAATGTTCCACAGTACAAGCATCAGTTTTAAACCAATGGCGGCAACAAATAAACATTACTAGGGTAGAAAGTGTTTATGTGCTGGTTCAAGCTTCCTACTTCGCTGGCCATGAATTTTCAACTGTGAATCACCTCACACGTGAACCTGTATACTCAGATTTATGTGTAAATGGGTAAATTTGTATACTCTGCTGTAGTGTATACTCTTAGATAGAGCGTAGGATATTTATACTATTAGGAAAGTTTTGTGTGGAAGTTAAATGACTAATTGGAATATTGATTACTTTATTTTGAAAAAACTGGTAAAGGAAGACATTTGGAATATGCTGACGTAATATGAAGCTATTAGCACTTCCAAGTTAACCTAAAATAAATCTCTTTGGCACAGAAATACAAATTCATTTATGTTTGCAAAACATGTTAGTTAATTGAATATTCGGAATTATTTTGAAAGAACTAGAACTGGCGTCACCAATATACTACATAACTAGTACATAAAATTAATTACATCGCTCCGTCTAAATTACCCCATAAAAATCTGTAGATCTTAAAAGTCTTTCTCCCAGGACTACTGAGATTATGATTCCGAAACTAGAGGAAAATATACTTCAGAAACGATAGCCGATTTCATCGCAAAATTAAAAATTCTAATGTCCAAAGAATTATTCAAATTTCATTTCTGCTCATGCAGGATCAACTAACACAGAATAAAGTTCTGGCTGATAAAGCCATTATTTATTTTACTCACGACCTTTTATTAACTGAGGGCGTCCCTTGGTGGCACCGACGCTATCTTGATCACTAAGAATAATTAGCCAATTGAAGCCGCAGGATCTCTTATTCAATACCCTGTCTTCCTTGACTAATTATTGGGCTGGGCATTTACGAAACTATTCAAAATAATTAGGATGGCGTTGGCTATCTCCCGATTATCTGACGAGAGGATTTTTGATCGCAATTCTGTGTCGACTTCCCAGCCAAAAATAAAAACTCTAATCTCCACCCACTCACTCGCTACTATTGACGCATTCAAAGTATCGCGCGCGAGCCGATAAAGGTATTTGGGTAGGAGATTATCTACCATAACGGTAAAAAAAAACTATCCAAACTCGCGGTAACTATCTAAACTTTCACAAAACTAATCACGAAAATTAAAGACAAAAGTCTACAAAAATAATACTACTGGCTGTGTACCCAGACTCCAAAGTGAAACAAAACTATCTCTCCGAAGCATTAATTAACTAATCAAAACGAATTCAAACTCTACAAATTAAAATTATTGAACATACCAATTGCAAATCGTTGGCTTACTTCTAGAACCTCGTAAGTCCAGATTTTCAAAATTTTGTTTTCCAGGTGAATTTGGTGTTAATTTTAATGGTGTTTCTAGTGTTCAAATCTGCTAAGTCTACTGTGCATAAGCTTTCTTCTATGCTCAAATTAAAAAAAAAAAAAAAACCTGGTATGTAGGCTATGGTGTATCATGACTACGAAGATTTTCTTCTCGCTCTCCTTAAAATTTGCTGAAATGGACTTACGAGGTTTTAGAAGTAAGCAAATGAAATTAGTTACGATCAAAATGAAAGAAAAAATCACATAAATTACAGAGTAAACGTATTCAATTCTTCTATAGCCAAATTATATAATACAGAAGAAAAAAATTATGATGTTTGATTGTTGGAGGAATGCTCGTTGCGTCAAAACCAAGACAACGATCAAGGCTGGTTTCCTACACTATCAGGCTACAAATTCAGTGTCAGCCTTAACAACAATGTGACTCGCACATGGCACTGTTTATAAATGGCAGTTTAGACTTCCTAAATATCAAACAAAAGGCTAGTTTACACCTACAACCACGAGAACAGGACATTATGTAAACTTCATGAGTGTTATCGGAAAACCGTTGGTCGTTTAAAAAAAATTCCAGAATATTCCAAGGACTGCGATTGGCCTAGTTGCTACGGCGCTCGCCTCTTCCAATTGAAATCCGGGTTTGGTTCTCGGCGGAGTCGCCCCTCATTTGTGGAAATCTTGCTGGACGAGGGCGGGCGGTTTTCTCGCGGTTCTCCCTTCTCCCCCGCCCGCTTCATTCCGGCTCTATTTCATGTCAATTAAGTTCATTCTCATTGGCTGTGAAGACCTCGCTGTACCCAACAGGAACCAATAACCTTCGTGAAGCAAGGGCCAGTCAAAACGCCTGTCAGCCACTTGAGATATAACTGCAAAGCCTGTCGTATTCAGAACCAAGTTTCATTGGCTATCGTGTAAACTAGTGAGCAACCAGGTACAGTACAGAGTAAATACTAGCACGCATTGCAACACCTGCCGCTCACTTCACTGTAAGCTGCGGAGGTTTTTATTGAGTTGAGTTGGAGTTGTGCAGAATATTCGCCAGTGTACTTATACCTCAACTTTGTAAAAATTATTGATATTCTAATTTATTTTTAGGAAGGGGGAGGGGATAGGTGGATAGGAGTGGTTTTAGAAGATATTGCTTTAGCGTCAACTCTTTGTGTATTAAACACGCGGCATGGTACAGTTATGATTGTTCATACAACAAAGATTTTGTTCCTTCGAATGAATACCCTTCTACAGTCAAATTTTTGTCGCAACAATACACATTAACAGAAAGAACTAAACATCATTGCTGTCCTTATTTTGACAGAATGACAATACCTGCATCATCATCTTTCCTGCGTCGTGTAATGTTGGAATCACAATACCGTGATGGACGCTATGCAATGGGCACGGTACGACCCAAAAAATTCTCGTTATATATGTAAGTATGTGTGTATGTATATATATATATATATATATATATATATATATATATATATATATATATATAATATATATATATATATATATAAAGAGAGAGAGAGAAAGAGAGGAGGTTCCTTGTCACTACACACTAAACTCTTGTACGACAGACATTGTATTTAGATAATTTTGTTGTTTGTTCGTTTATTTGTAATACGTTCTGAATACCCACTGGGATTTCCACGTGAGAAATTGAAATTATTATTACAATCACACGTTTGCTTAAAAATGTTAGACCTACGATTTGCTTATAATGACACAAAATTCTGTCTTTAAATAATTATACGTAATTTACTGCGGACACATCAGTTTTACCAACGTTTGAGCACAATATTAAAATCCGTTTTCAAGCTTTGTCGCGTCGACCACTCCAATTAAATACAAAATAATATCTGTTCGGAATTCACGTCACCTCCACACATTTTTTCATGCTGACGTCACAGAAGTCTCTTAGCTGATTGGCTGACAAGTTAATTTCTCGCGACGTGACCTTCGCATCGTGTTCATCGCGGCATTGTGATTCCGGCATTACTATTACATTTTCCACAACGAGTGTTCGGTGCTCACCTGTGTCTGCAATAAGTTGTAATATAGCGTGGTAAGATGCACGATCTTACACTTTCCCACCCGGCAGAACGGACCACTAATCACGCCAGTGCAAGCCGGTGTTTTGGTTCATTCCGTGTCGTTACGACAATTAATTTAAATCTCTCCCGGCCGAGGGCCATGGCCAATGCGTAATTCGACTCCTGGCGGGGAGGCTGCACGGAGAGAGAGAGAGAGAGGGGGGGGAGAGGGAGATACGCCTGTATTTGATCCACGGAGGTCATTACAAAACTCGCTCTGCTATCCGGAGAAAGCCAGAGTCACGCAACGCGGGAATTAAACTCGAGCTGCGACCAGAACGGTAATTCGTGATCCTTCCTTCATTTCCCAGACATGACTGCCACGACATTTGCAGATCAAACCAACCAGCTGAGTCGTTATGTAAACATTCACGGGCGTGTTGCAATCCAAGGAAACTTGCAGTCAACAATGTCAGCTGCGAGTGATTAGTATAAGCCAGGAAAGCGGAGAAAAAAAATCTTGATCAGCATTTAAGACCTCGCTCTCTTGTTTATATTTTTTTTTACTAACGATATTAATTTTTTACACTTAAACAAGATCAGATATCAAAATTATGTCTGGCAGTTTTGTTTTAATTCGTCCTCTCCATGTTAGCTGATTGTTTATTTTAGGCGGTAAATACTACGGTGTTTAGCTAATTATGTAATCAAATAAATTCTGGGAAGTTGAGTTTTTAGTCAAAACCACATAACTTCCTGCTTTAAAAAATTATCTATCTCGTCAAAAACCAAATATCAAAACTGCCAGACAGATTTTTGATTTCTGACTTCGTTCAAGCTTTTAAAAAAATATATTATCGCGAAATCAGTAAAATCTAAACACAATTTTCAAATGCGATATAATCATATTTTTATATTTTTTATTGAAATATCGTTAGTTTTGTAGACGATACTTGTTGAGTTCATTTTACTCCTACGAAACAATTTTAGCATTCATAGTTTTCTCATAACGGAGTGTCAGTCAAAATGTGCTTGTTACGCTGCCATGAAAATAATGAAAACCAACTAACCTACTTAAAAATAATAATTCTCTCTGAACTTACATCCCATGAGCTATGCAATGAAACATTTGAAAGAACCTACAACGTAATATTTTGAATTTAAAAAAATCACGAAAGTACAGAAAAAAATGACAACTCAGCAATGTTTTTTAAAATACAAAAACAGCTCACGCGAATTTC
This sequence comes from Medauroidea extradentata, assembly GCA_003012365.1. Taxonomy (NCBI): domain Eukaryota; kingdom Metazoa; phylum Arthropoda; class Insecta; order Phasmatodea; family Phasmatidae; genus Medauroidea; species Medauroidea extradentata. Next base: position 87,127 of record PNEQ01105599.1, on the reverse strand, counting down.
TCAAATATTTTATTACGTAGACATAGTATGCTATTTCAATTTGAATTATTTCACGTATGTAAGTCAATTGGTTTTCACCATTTGCATGGCAGCAGAACACATAACGTTTGTCTTTGACGCACCGTTATGAGAAAACTACGTCAGCTAATATTGTTTCGTAAGAGGAAACTGCACTCACAAGTACCGTATTCAAAACTAACGCTATTTCATATAAATATCCGGTTATGACTTTATCGCACTTGAACACCCTTAAGGCGCCTTTTCACCAAACACGTAGCCTCGGAGTTTAGTTGGGGATATATGTTAAGATTTGTTACTTTTGGATGGATAAATTTTGAACTAAAATTATCACGTAGGAAGTTTCTGAAATAATTCTCAGGTTAAACCCTCCCCTTACATAAATCCTGGCTGCGCCATTGGAGACAACATGTGTAAAAAATGTATCTAGAGTAAATAATCATGATTTAGTCAATGAGTTAACGTACCTAAGTAGACAAAACAGCATTGGAATACCAACAAACCTATAGTTTCCAACTTTGTCGCACGCAGCGCTGTTTTGTAACGTTCGAATGTATCCACTCTGAATTCACAGATCCTGAAAACTCAAAAAGTAGTTTCTGACAGGACTTCAGTCGCCTTATACGAGCTCAACCAGACAGCAAAGCCCGCCTTTCAGACAGAGGGAAGGGAGTGTAGACAAAGGGAAGAGGGGGGAAGAGGAATTATAATAACAATAAAAACTGGTCGCTGCACATGCTCTTGCAGATTCCTGGCAAACAAGCGCGGCTATAAATTAGTGGGAAGCAAACCCACGAGATGTGACTGAGAAGGGAGGGGGGAGGGAGGGGGCTGCAGTGGGAACAGAGGAGAGAGAAAAACAAAAGAAGCCGCTGTTGTGAGAGTAGAGTCTCGGCCATGAGAATAATAAGCAGGAGTGACTGAGAAGTGGAGAAATCCCTAAAGGCCTTTCTTTCACATCAACTATTTTTAAAATGCAATTTGTTAAATTTATGATATTTAACAGAACAATCACTCTATTTACATTCAACGAATTTCACAGAATACACAATGAAGCTACCGATAGGATGCATATTACACACTTCTTTTAACTTCAACCAATTACAAATATTCAAAAAAATTTTCTTCTGAATATTGTGAAAATAATTGGTTCCATCAACATCAATTCCGGTATAAGTCCTCTGTTGTTTATTCTTAGTAAACGCTTTGCGTATTTGCTCTAATACAGTTAAAATCATCTAAAGAGTCAGGAAACATTTAAGAAAATTTAAGTCACTCAATAAATTGAGATACCTCAATTTGGCATCACAAACAATAAAGTTTGAAGTTTATCTGAAACAAAACGTGATTGTATGAAAGACCTTTAAGAGCGTGTGGTACACAAACACTGAAAACACCAATTGAAATGTAGACGTTTTTGAAACTCAATAAGGAAACACGACGAAACAACAATCCTGAATACATTTGCCTATGAGCAAAAGCTTGTCCAGAATGATGTAGTTGTTAAGCGTAAGCTGTTGTGCCGCAATTAATGAATGAATTTTCGACGTCCAAGATTGTTATTCAGAAATAAGGTACTCAAGAAACATTTCTCGGACAGAAACTTCGCAGATACTGAATAGGATTACTGGGCTTTGATTTCTGCAAGAAGGCTTCGAGAAACGTACAATTTTGTACTGGTACTTCCATGCGCTGAATTATGTACCATTCCCAGAAGGGACGTCCGCCTGCTTAGGCGCCGTTTCGAGTGGTTGTCGTCGGCAGGGGTTTGTTGGAAACTGCTGACAGTGCGAGTGATGATTAGAAATGGGGAAATTTCGCGAATTGAATGACCTACATGATATAATAAAATATCCATTACATACTCAAATCCCGACCATTTGTCCACTAGCTGCTACTCAGTGGAACAACAGGCAATGCACCAATAGACGGGGCTTGAGTTTGCATAGAACAATGGATTCTAACCTGCAGATAATTGAGTTCGCGAAATTTCTCCATCTCTAGTGATGATCTAAGAAATATAATTATAAGAATGTCACACTGTGTGTTGTTACGATATTACCAAGCCGGCCGGACAGCGAGAGAGGTTCCGGCTGCAATTATGCCAGTGTTGGGAAACCACGGAAGACAACAACTTACCTCCCCCCCCCCCCGCAGTTGCGCAATATGGAGGACAAGTACGCCGATGTAACGTCTTGTTACCAAGTAAACCAGGTCTGTCGTCCGCCAGCACTCGCCCAATCAACAGCAGTCCAGTTCTCCTCCGTGGCTCGGGGGTCGAGTACCGGCGGGGGCGTGCTCGTCCGTCGATACCGTCTATCTCATCGATCCAGCTTTCGGTAAGGTCGTCAGATCTAGTAAGGTGGCAACAACACTCAACTTAATGTAATGTATTAATAAGTCATAATATTGCGCTCCCCTCCTGAATTAATATAGCACATTGTAACCGTTTTTGTATTCCTAGTACCTGCCATTCTTGTAGAGTAAATGCCCATTTAACCAAAACTGTATATAAGTAATTTAACCCTAAATAACGACCACAATAAGTCTGCAGTATACAAAACCATCTAAGTAACTCCTTCACATTAATCATCTCGTAACTCTGGTGGAGGCGCCAGGTATTCATTACTGTCCCTCTACTACTTTTTAAAGCTCATTTTCTCGCTGACGTATACTGTGATGTGGGATATTAGTGCAGAAACATTAAACAGTTATGTGTTATTCCTAAGCAGAAATCACTCATACGCGGTAAGAAATTATCTTATAACGAACAAAGCTCAGCACACCGTAAGATGGCCGGGGCAGACGGCCATATTAAGTGCATGGTCTACAACAATTCCAATTTCATATTTTAATTTTTACATTTGTACCAGATATTTTTGTCTGATTTTAGACAAAAATTGTAACGTAATTGTGCTCCTATCAAATTTTTTATCTCTCACAGTTTTTGCGTAGTGCTTCACGAATGTAAAAATTTTCATTTTACAGTTTTATGTACGCCACTGAAACCAACTGACACTCCAAATTTAAAAATAATACAGTGAATAACGATGTTGTAGTCTTGAAGGTCTCCAATATATAGTAAAAAAATTAAAATTTTATGTATTTTTAAAAAATTCTTGAATTTTAAAAATTTAAATTTCGAACTTCGGTAAATTTTTATTTCAAATTTCATAAGAACAAAATTTAGTCACAACAGGCCTAAACTCATAAATAATAACTGGTACAAATATAAAAATATTAATAATATGACGTTGAAAACTGATGTAGACTGCTCGCTTAAGTGCGCCACCTATCCGCTCGTGAAAGGCTCAAAAGTAACGGATCTGTAAGGGCGACCTTGAAACGCGCATCAAATACCGCGTTAGCCACTCTGAGCGAAGCACTGAACTAGCGTGTGAGATAACCGACGATACATTTCTGCTATGCGACTTTAAGGGTGATTGATCCCTGTCAGATCGGTTTTACGGTTTTTCTTATAAATCAGGGAATAGACACATTGTTTTACTTTTTTCACGCTGACAAGGCATAGTTTATTGTTCCAGTCACTTTTTGGAATCCATATGACATTGTTTCTGTTAATATTGTGGCCTCTGTAGTCGCTCCCGTAAATAAAGCAATTTTTTCTTTTCAGCTGTTTCCCGTTGCAAAATAATGAATATATTATGGTTCCAGCAATTACAGAAAATCGATAAAGTTTGTATCAATGCCTTGTCGTGACAAAAATTTTGATACATGGACCGGAATAGAAGTTATCGAGAAAAAACAGATAAATTCAAGGTGGTAGGGATCAAAACCCCTTAAGCGGCGATCAAATGATTTTATTTGTGGAAAGCCTGAAGTCAAGTACAGTGCACCTATCATGATGAGTTTCACGTAAATCTAGTTAGTAAATTTTGAAGTACGGTAATCTGGAAAGGTAGTTTTTAGCTATGCTGCATGCAAGGCATCGAAACACTGTTTTTCATGGTGACATTCCGACCTTGTCTGAAGAGTGTTTTAACCGTAGGTTGGTGTAATAGGCGTATGTGAAATACTTTCGTAAAAAAATAATACTGTTTAAGGAAAACAGTGTGCAGTAAGTAGCGTGCTTAAGAGGGCGTGGTACATAATTCAACGCTAAAAGCATTAATATATATCTGTAGGTTTCATGAAGCCAATTTGCGAACATTAAACAATAGCAATCTTAGACAATAGTTTTAACCAACGTTTTAAACAAAGTTGTTTCCAGTGTTACAAACTTCTGAGGCACAATCTCTGACGCTGGAACCTCGTGCATTTAACTGCGGCGCAAGAGATCACGCGTAACGAATTAGTAATTCTGGATAAATATTTACTCATAAAGTTGGCCTAGAATAAAGCGTATAAATCAATATATGTTTACAGCGTTTAGTTATCTACCATGCACTCTTAAGACTGCGTGGTAGACAAATAAACGCTGAAAACATATATTGATTTATACGCTTTATTCGAAGCCAAGGTGGATAAAATACTCAATGACAATCCTAGATAATGATACTTGTCAACTTTATGAGTAAATATTTATCCAGAATTGCTAATTCCTTACGCGTGATCTCTTGCGCCGCAGTTAAATGCACGAGGTTCCGGCGTCAGAGATTGTGCCTCAGAAGTTCGTAACACTGGAAACAATTTTGTTTAAAACGTTAGCTAAAACTATTGTCGAGGATTGCTATTGTTTAATTTTCGCAAATTGGCTTCAAGAAACTTACAGTTATAGATTAATGCTTTAAGCGTTGAATTATGTATCATGCCCTCTTAAAAAGAAACATCAGGGTGTAATGTGTTGTTAGAGTCGCGTTTTATGGGAAGGTGTGTGTGTGAGAACTCTAGCCAATCCACGGAAGCGTCCATCCGTACGGAAACAAGCTGGGTCGAGTCCCGCGATTCAAAACAAGAGACAGACGTTTATATGAGTATATAAAAAAACTTCGGCACGGAGATTTACGACGTTCTGTGACCACATAGATGGACTCCAGCTGGCGCATTTGTTTTATTTCCCTCCCGCCGACCTCTGACTGACAGAAACTGCTCCTGGCAGCCGCAAATCATATTATTGCCAAGCTAATGAGCCAGGGTTGGCTATTACAGCCGCATTATGGTCAATAATGAGCCAAACAAAAGTATTCACATCCAAATCAGAATACCAATTACTAGGGACTCTTGTTTAACGCGAAAAATATTTTGCCCCACTTTGTTTTAGTGCCTTACGTGCACATCTGCAGTTCTGCTTCGTGGTGAGTGATTGGATATTTTAACTCTTACAAGCCTTGGTATTCTACCGGCAAATCACAGACGTGTATTGTTGCAGGAACGTTATTGTGATTGGCTCAGTCGAATGAGATACGGCTCTTCACATAGACACGCTGCCAATAACCATGAAGCGGAATTGCAGATGTGCACGCACAAAAAAAAAAAAAAACGGAAACAAAACTGGGGCTAAATTCTTTTCACGAAATACACAGGTCCCGACCAATAACATTTTGTGAATTAGTTTGTGGTATCTACGTATGTGTTTTTCTTTATATAATGCTTTTGCTTTTAACTATCAGCCTTTACGCTGAGTAAAATTAACGTTTTTACCTTTAAACTATAGGGATTTTGTTTTATGTTTTTATGTTGTCAGTGTGTGACTTAGTGGAAGAAAATGCAGTGTTGACTTAACTACGCCGCAGAAAACTAAGACAAATAAATAATTAATGGTAGTAACCACTTACAATTATATTCCTCGTATATTAGTTTCCTTACAACATTTCGCGATACAAAGGTAAGTATTATCAGTAGAGAGACTGATTTCCGTGAAGATATTTGGCCTCGCTTTGTTTACAGTCCCTTTTGTGTACATCTGCAGCTCTGCTTCATAGTTAGTGATAGGATGCTTGTAACTCTCCCTCTCGGGAATCTACCAGCTGAACACAGTGTTATATACAGTTTCGCAGTAACCTTGTTCTGATTGGCTCAGTCTAATAAGTCACGCATCTACAAAGACCCGCTGCCAATAACCATGAAGCACAGCTGCAGATGTTGCTGAACCCTGTGTGTCTACCTGATGACGGGAACAGGTTCCAGTTCCTGAAACGTCGTTAATACTGACTGTTTGGAAAACTACTGTGTTTTGTTTCGTCTCATCGTTTGTGTCGTTTGTTGTTTTTTTTTTCTGTTTGTGTCCGACATCTTTGTGTTTTGTTTCGTCTCTTCGTTCTGTCGTTTGTTGTATTTCTATTAGTGTCTGTTATCTACTGCGTTTCTGTTTCGTCTCATCGTTGTGTCGCATGTCAACTTAGGTTCCTTTTATATATGTATTATTTTTTGTTTCTTGCTTTATCTGACCTGATTCCAGTTTTAGAATTCCATGTTGTGTATGTATCCTGATGACTAAAGCATACTCTGCTTATTGATGTTTTCTTGTCCTATTTTTAGTTTTCTTTAGACAGTCATTTTTTTTTCGCAATGGAGTATGTCCAAGCAAATAAATCCAGCCGTTTTACAAATATTCCTGTGTTTGTTTTCTAGCTATTAATGTTCTCGTCCAGTTTTGTCGTATTTTCCAAATTTTTCCTTGTATATTGTTTGATTTGTTTTGTGTTTCTTTTACATAATGGCGTTATTTCTTTTTGGGATTATATGCGTGTTATACATTTGTTGAAAACATTAATGCTGGCTATACTTTTTGTTTGTCCCCTTTTATAATCATTTTTAGTTCATGTGTGTAGATTTTCAGTCAATCGCATGGCGACATTCAATTATCACCATTATGCAGTATTAAACTCTATTTCATTTAAGTTTGGACAAATTTGACAACAACTTATGGGCAATAATTTTCAGTATTTTGCGATATGTTGCACAATGCAAGACATTTTTAGCTCTAAAATAAACCTGAGAATGCAATTGCAGCATTTGTACTGCAAAGTTTGTCTTATGTAATGATACAAGTAACAAAATGGTACAAATTATTGCCCATAAGTTGCTGTCAAAATTTTCCAAACTTATGTGAAATGGAATATATTACAGTAAACTATAATTATTCAAAATTTTGTTTGAAGTCAGTAAATATTGAAAGCCACTTACAAACAATTGCTGCTAATATTAAATAATATGTTACACTATAATACAAAATTTACTGGACAAATGATCAAATGGACGTATCAAGTTTATTTTAGAACAAAAAATTCCGACTGATGTTTTATACATGTAAATCATTTAAGGAGTAGTAAACATCTGAACAGAAACATTTCACTAAATTTATGCTAAGCGGAGTGTAACATGTTTACCTATGTATCTACCTTTATATTTTTTCCAGTTTTTTTAGGAACCGTGCACAAACGCATACGAACTCTTAATTTATTCTTGATTTGTGTTAATGTTATCCACTGGCTATTATCCGCACAAGCGGATATCACGAGATATCATCACTAATCATTCACCTATTACAAGCTTGCAGTCGTTAAAGACATGTAAGAACAGCTGTCGTCCATCACAAAAGTGACAGTGAAGTTTATGTTCTTGATGTTCAGCGTAGTGTAGATTAATTACATACAAAGCACGTACGTTTGCAAATAATTAAAAAAAAACTGTAACATTCAATAATAAATATTTTGTACACTCGCTGTAAAAATTAAGTTTAGATACATGAATTAGTCTGGTTCTCGTAGGAATGCATTCTTGACTATTGTAAATCGTTGAATTTTTTCTCTCAAGAGATAACCAAAATTCTTTTTTTTTTTTCACATAATTCTGTAGTTGTGATTGTTTAAATACGGTATTATCTTGACACATGTAATAGCAACGAGGTGAAAAACGTAAATTGTGTCTTGTACTGTAATAAAGCCGAGCGTGGTGAAGCAGTGATAAGCGCTCGCCTCGCATTCGGAAAGCCCCGGGTTTGATCCCCGACTCAGGTCGACCTATTTTCGTTTTACCAGTGTCTTCCGTAATCACTCCAGACGAACGCTGGGACGGTTACTTAGAGACGCCGTGGCTTACTCCAACCCCTCTTGCGTTGTGCGAGGATACGTAAATGTAACCACATAAGTAAACTATCTTTGCGACATTTTCTTATTTAGTTGGTTCGCGATAAACTGAGGAATACCACTATTTATAGAATAATAATCAGTAAATATTATTTGTAATATCCGACGCTAAATTTTGAGTACAGTATAATCTGTACAAATCTGTGTTGAATGACACAGTACGAAAACAAACAAGAAAAAAATATATAAAAAAACACACATCTTGGTGTTCCGACCATCTGTGTCTCGGCCTGAAGACGGGTATAGATTGCAATCACCGAAACTTTGCATTTTGTCGTTGGTTTTAGCTTGTGTTGTGTTGTCTATTGCCTTGTGTTTGTTGTCCACTATTCACTGTTTTTGTCTATTTAGGCTACATATTTTTTCATATTGGGAATCTGGCCCTATATTTTGTCTAGTTTGCGTCTGGGCGTTGTGTCGATATTCGACTGAATTCTATCTTTAGAATTCTTTGTTGTCTAATATAACAATTATTTTTAAAAAAATCTGACAGAATTTCTCTGGGATCACTTTTTTCTATTATTGTGTGTGTTTTATATTTGATTTTTCTTGTTAGTTTTCGTACTTTGTCATTCAACACAGGTTTGATCAACAAAACATGAGCAATGGTGTATGTCCACAAACCAACAAATTCTAACTGTAAACTCCCATTGCAACAAAATTTAAAAATCTCATAATTTGTACACTTTATGTAATTTACTTCGCTGCAAACTGTATGACTTTCGCGTGATTACTAACTGAGAGAGTGGACACAGCGTTAGCATATTGAACTTGCATACGGGAGGTCCCGGGTTCGATCCCCGGCTCCGGCCATACTGATATTTGTTTCCCATGGTTTACCGAAATCCAGGTGAATGCTGGGACGGTTCCTTAAGGGCATGGGCCCGAGTTTCTTCGCATTTAACGACAATTATTTTTTAAAACATAAATGGGAGCCGATATCGAATAATCGCTTCGTAACTTTGTTATGACTGATTTGAACTGCGTACTCTAATTTTGTCGAGTCAGAAGACTGCTAAATAGCTGCTAATTAGTTAATTAACGAAATTTCCTTTCAATTGATAAATAAGCTATACTCATCATACAGTTTGGGTCGAAAAATTACATTGCATGGTAAAACCAATTTGCAACAAAGTTACGAAGCAATTTTACGATATCGACTTTTGTATGCATTTTAAAAATAATTCTCTCGAAATCCGAGAAACTCGGGTCCAAACCCTTAACAAAGGCCACGGCAAACTCCTCTCCTAGCTGCTGTCATTGTACCAAGTTGTGTGTCGTCTATAATGACCTCGCTGTTGAGATGTAAAGCCCACTTTACTTGACTGCTGTGTCCCTTACCGAAGCTAAGTTTGATGCCTGTGTATCAGTTTGAAAGTTTACAAATACGGAGTTGTAAACACTGGGTGGGGTAACAACTTAACCCCGGGTATTTAATTATAAATAAAGTCAGCTCGACACAAGCAGCCCGGAGAAGAAGATGCGACCAGATAGAGAAACGCCGAGGAAAAAATTGCTTGATTTACTTCTTCATTGCGGCGGCTGAATAGGGGCGGGTCGGAGGGCAGGGGGGGGAGTTTTCTACTCCATCCTCTTCTACTTCTTAACGTTTCTCCATAATGAACTCTACGATATAGTCTAATCACAATAATATACTTTGGTCATGAAAACGCCAACCGCCATTGTTTTTCAAATAACTAGTTTCGCTGGTCTGCAGTCGAAGATGTGTACGAAAAATAAAAAATAAAAAACCGAATACAGGATCACAATTCCCGGGGAACAGACGATACAGTTGGTGAAGGGGGTCGGGGTTCAGAAAGTAGGAGTGAGGGGGGTTTCACAAAAAACACCGCGCTTCCTTTGTGATGCCGTCTACCGGTTCCATCATTATTTCTCAGGTACGTGCTCTGGGCTGCTGTCAGTTCTGCCAACCTTGCAACCTTCCAGAGCAGCAGACGGTCCCGCCTTGAAAAAATGACCTCGCTGTTTGAATAGCATACATGTATATTTTATTAGCCGTATATTTCAAGCTCGGGCCGAGCGCGCAGCGGAAGGCTGAGTGAGGAAAAAATTGAATAAATACGAGGGGAAGAGGGAGGAGAAGGCTCGTACCAATTACGTGTTGTAATCCTCGCAGCAGGGTCACGAACAATAACGGGCAAATAAAGAACTAAATATTTGAGGCCAGTACCAAGGTCACTTTAAGTCATTCCCGCGTCGTTTCTACTTAAACGTAAAATAATAATAATAGTTTAAACAACTAGGCTTCGCATTGTGAAAAAAGATAAATAATTCTTGTAGGCCTACGTTCTGTTAAACAGTCCTATGGGTATATATCACATGGAATTTTTTTTTGTAGCACAACATTTGAAATCCTGGTGGAAAGAAAAACACATTATGAGTAGAGATGGTGAAATTTCGCTAATTCAGTGACCTGCACGTTAGAATCAAATATCCGGTACATACTCAAGTCCCGAACATTTGTCCACTAGCTGCTATAGGTCGTTCGGAATAAAGTGAACACTAAATATTTAACATTTGAATAATATCACTAGCCATTACTGCATATAATTCCGCATTAACTATAGTTGCGTTACTGCTTGTATGGTTGGCAGCGAAATTACGGAAAATAGTTCCGTGTATTTTCCTATTTAAATATAGTAATACAGAATCAAAATAAAATGAATTCAACAAAATTGTATTTCATTTAATTAATAAATTTTATTTTACCAAACAGTATCGATTCATACTGACGGCGTAGTTTATCCTACACGCGCAAGTATCAAGTGACGTGTCTGGAGATGTTAAACATTTCCCCGTTGTTAGCCGTTACGTGCAGAAAGATACGAATTGGCTGAAAATAGAACTTTAGCAGGGCTTCTTCGAGTGGTCACTTTATCCCGAACCACCTGTACTCAGTGGAACAGCAGACAATGAACGAATAGACAGGGCTTGAGTAGGCATAGTATATTTGATTATAACATGCAAGTCATTGAACTCTCGAAATTTCACCACCTCTATTTAGTAGTATTTACTAGAGACATGCATAATTCGCGTTATCATTTGGTAGCAAACTAAACTTCAATTTCCTATACATAACAGAGCATAATCTGCGATTCAATTGGCCAAGAACTTACATGTGTGGTAATTTACGTGTGTGACGTCTTTACAGTGTAAGCATTCTCCGCGGCAAGTCACGACAACATCGACCAGCGGGAGACGTCGAACGAGCCTATAGTCACTTGGAGTCTAGTCATCTATCAGAAAATTACGCGAATTTTGCATGTCTCTAGTAATTACCGTCAACACCTGTGTGTAGTTCCATGTATTTTCTAATTTGAATACAACATTAGTGAAAGAACATCAGATGAAATCGACCTCTCTGTATTTAATACACTTCAAAAAATTAATTTATGAAATTATTGACAATTATACTTACAGTATACTTAGACTTAATTGACGCCAATACAATGTGACTCTACCGCCGGCTTCAGATCATCTTGCACGTTACCGCTTGCTCCGCGCTTCAGACAGTTACAATTTCTCCCGACAGATGGCATCAGAGTTAGGTTTTCACCATTGCGTTGTGTTTGTCCGTTGCCCGTATAAACACATCAAAATGTAACGTCATTGGCCCAACTTTAATTGAAGAGATTGGAAGGAAATGCTGGTAGTGAGACAGGTGCTTGTATAATAAGCATGTATTCACTAGCGAAGTAATGTTAAGGACAGCCCCTGTCATCTAGCGGCCGATACAGAAACTACTTGAAGCGACTTAGTTTGTTCTGCCACATTGATCTCAGTAGACGTAAAGGAAGTGTTGGTAATGTCTGCGGTTACTAACTTCGAAAAAATGTGAAACACGTCTGCACGCTCGGGTAACTTGCACAAACATGTTATGTATCATTTTAAAACACAAAGAAGAAAATACACAACGTGTTCCCACCTTCTGGCCGGGTCACGGTACGTATGAGAGAATGTTGGGCCGGCTATTCGGCCAGCGAGACATGTCTGATGTGGAGGAGCCACAGAATGAGAGAGGCGGGAGGACCGGGAGTTCCCCGAGAAAACCAGCCGATCAACGGAAACGTCCGCCACGTTTCCCACACACGGGAAACCCGGGCCTAAGTCCTCCTTGGATCGAACCCGGATGGCCTTGATGGGAGGCGAGAGAGATAACACCTCGACCATCGCGACTGCAAAAGTATATCAGAACGATGAACGTCGCTGACCATAATGCAGACAGCAAACATTGAGATTATGCTCCAGGAAGTTCCAAGGTCAAAGATGCCGAGGAAACAATCACTCTGAGCCTAACAAGCAAAAAAACCTGAAGGATAGACTGAGCGACACGAACATAAAAATACAATAATAATCCTGGTTTAGTTTCATACGTACAGAGATTAGGATAGCTTCTGTGAGACTGTGAAATTCAACAAGAATGTTCACGAAGAGAATGAGGGACTTACTAAGGACAAAATATCACTTTCATATATCCCGGTTTGTGCTTGTTAGGATTGTTCGTTTCAGGAAATAATGTGTGTCAGGAAATTGAAAATTGGCACTGTCAATTGCCACTGGTTTGTGATTTCAGTGCCAGCTTCAAAGTTGCTTAAATGTTACAATAACTGTTTTCTAAAATGTAAAAATGTAATTCATATTGTATGAACATATGGTTATTATCATTACGTACTTCGAGAACAGTAGGTAATTTAAACACACTTAATCTCTGTTGGACTTCATTTGGCATTTATTTACATATTAGCTTTGTTTGGGCATTGATGTTTCTTAATCGTGACTGGGGTTCGTAATAAAAGTCTCTCACATCAATTTTCAAATTTAGTTTTATATAAAACTTTCTGACTCGTGGTGTTTTTGAACATGGTTTTTTCGAAAGAATGCACTGAAAAAGAGTTGCTGCCCAATATTAATTTTTGCTCTGTCTTTAACACGATGAAATGAGCAAAAAAAAAAAAAAAAAAAAAAAAATTCGATGCCTCATACCAAGGAAGCCAGAATAGTCTGTCGTCAACAAACTTTCTTCCTTGGTATGTCTCTTCGTGTTTTGTTGCTCAATTCATCGTTCTATGTTATCTTATGTAACTGTGTGTTTCTGCAACTTAGCAGCATCCGCTTGCAATGACGTATATTCCGCAAAACACTTCAGATAGTATTTATCAGGGTCTAACGTCGATTTCGTAGATATCGTTTATAATGTTATAGAAGTTACATATTTCCTTATCGTTGAGACATTTAGTACTGTTCATATTTTCTGTATATCATTACAAGATAGAAGTTGAGTTGTCTATAAACAAGACTACAAGAACGCCAGCGGTAACATACTTGTCTATGTATTACCACTTACCACCTCCTATTGGTCCACACCACACAAGACACGCCCACTACACTGTGCAGCGTTCATACTAGTGATTGTACTCTCAATAAAACATTATAACCTTTATAACATTATTTAGAAGCAATCGTGAACAATTCACTACGATAATAACATTTAAATGTAACAAATTTAAACGTAGCACCTTGTTTTTAAATGAACTAATAAGTATGAAATAATTTCTGCTATGAAAACACCTAAAATATTTGAAAGAGTTACATAATGTGGGACACAAGCAGTATATAACAGTAAGGAATGTAGAGAGTAGATGTCGTTGAGAAAACTCACACAACCATCATATCATTTGCAGTGCTACAAAATTGTTAGTTACATAGATGAACTATGCTTGCATCACACGTTTTTTAGTTTTAAATCTTACAAGTATTTGCATAGGAGAAAGTCTTTTATAATTTTTAGTCTGCTTTAAAAACGCGTTATATTAACAAATCTTGATCTAAAAATTATTTTCTGACTTTTAGTATTGTGTGTGAAATTTCACAATCACTTCTGTGCTATGTTTAAAGTTCCAAGTCTCTAGCTTTTCGGGAAGTTAGTTTAACGTTTCATATCTTTAAAAAAATGTTTATTAAAATAATTACTTTTTCCCCACTTTTCCTCTTATATTGCATTGCCATCCAGTTCTGTGATACGTTTTGTTTAAGGTATGTGATTCATCAGGAAAGTAAGTTAGTTCAAAATTGTTTGCAAAATTTGTATCAGACTGACAAGAAAGCACGTTATAGATACCTATATAAATATATACACTATGTTGTACTACATATTAACAATGCGTTCCAAATAAGAAAACAGACACCAAAGCAAGTTAATAAAACATGTTTACAAGCTATATATAATTAAAAATTTTAGAAAACCCTGACTCACAAGATACTAAATTCCGAATAGGTCAGAGCAGTAAAAGTTAGTCACATTCCTTCAACAACTAGACGAGAGCTGCTTCAACAACTAGACGAGAGCTGATGATCTTCCAAAACCTAAACACATGACCTTTTATCAACACACTCGATCAACTCACCTTTCAAACAAAACAAAATATCCTCAGTTCATCCGTTTAGGAGCTACGATGCCATGGACATATACATAGACACAGACGTCTAACTTATAACTAGGGACCTGGAAAGTTCGTGTTTTCATTCAGGCACAAGTTAGAATTCCAGTAACTGTAAGTTCGTGCAATATTTTCACAATTGACCGTTGACTTCTTTGACACCGCCTTCCAGTCTCTGAGCCAATAACAACAATGTAACTCAAGACGGGCGGACTTCACGGTGCCAGAGAGCAGCCAATGAACGACTGTTGCCTGCCTGAGCACACATATATTCTTGCAGGCTAGCCTACAAGCCAATGAACACACGTATTTTTCCCGTCTCTATTTATAACACCCCTCTTTTTGCGGCGGGAGTTAAAAATAACTGTTTTCTTCAAATACAACAGTTACTGTAGACGCAGATGTACGGTACCTGCACGATACTGGTGAACACTGACGTCACAATGAAACTTCATATTCTTGACAGTTTGTACTTCAGAGACAGAGATGTTATTAATATAAAATTTGCAAGAACCATGCTCAGGATAAAGTGTCTATTAAGGTCAGGGATGGTAATTTATCACGAGGAAATTCTGTTTCCTAGATTTCAATGTAATGAGAGGTTTTCCTTCTCAACAAGCGGGTTCATATTTGACTGGGCCAGTACTACTTCTGGTGAGATATGACAACGTTTGTGATTCGTCTGTGGCTTCGTAGCTCGCGAGCGGATGCACCAATTTTCGCGTTTTTATACGACAACAAATATTTCAATAACTTGTAATCTGAATAAAATTAATATAAGTTTATTTGATTGTTAAAATAGTTGTAGAAGTATTGAAGTTAAAAGGTTAAGTTTAAAAAGTAGCAAATAACTCTTTAAAATAATTGTAAGAAAAACACATTAATCGATCGCCTAAAAAGTGAAAAATAACAATTTCAATTTATTGTTGATCCTTAATTACGTTGGAGGACTTCGAAGAAATCAAAATAGGTTGTTAAAAAATAGCTAAATTGAAACAGACCAGAGCAAAACAACAAGTCTAAATCCACAATATAACGTACAAATCCCAAATCTAATTTCAGTGTAGCCTTATTTAATACGTGGGATTTTCTTTTGAATTTTCACGTATACGTGAGTTTTTTGTAGTTAGTTTTTGTGTTTCAAGTTTGCTACTTGGCCGTAGTACTGAGATACTGAAGGTCAAAGGCTACTGTACTGTGGCCACGTAAACATTGTGTATAACGATTTTTCTGGCCTCTTATTTTTGCTTCAAATATTATTATGTAATGGTTTTTCTTTTTCTAAGACATAGTTTGGACCTTCGCCTACTACTTGCTATGATTATCTCAAAATAAATTACTTCGCGGGTTGGTTCATATTTGCATAACTACGTCTAATTTAAATCAACTATTTGGTTTTCTTAATATTCCCGCAACGCATTTGAAGGCCAACCATAATCTCAAATCATTATTTTTTTTTTTAAGTTTCAAGGGATCGATGTTTATGTCGATTTTATTTTTAATTTAAGTACTGTAAAAACTTACCATGGGTAAATATATAATGTTTGCAAAGTTGTCCTTGATGGTGGTCGACATAAGAATGTTTTGACAATTCAGGTTACAAGTTTCTGTTCCTTAAAAAAAGTCCAGATCTCTCCCCTCCCCCTCAACTAGTGCGTCAGGAGAGCAGAACGCAACGAGGCGGAAAACACAAAATAAGATTGGCACAGGAAGAACACGGATGAATTAGCAGCTGCCAATCTGCTGACGTCTCCTTGATGGAGCTTACAAAATAATAAAAAGTAATTTGTAGACGGTCATTGGTTGACGGGAGTAAAAACCGCTCCTGAGTGGAATCCTGTTAGGAAGGCGATGGTAAGAAATGTATCGGTGTCACACCTGGTGATTACAGCAGCGCTCCACTGATCTTCAGATGGAACTATTTTCATGGCCTGAGCGGACCTCACAAGAAAATTCCCTCGCGGCAAATTACGGAATAAAGAAGCAGTTCGGCGCAGAACGTGCCGAGGACTGAGATCGTCGTCTGTTTTTTATCTTCTGGTATAAATTAATAGGGAGGAGGTATTTTGAATCCGTCGCAGCGGGCTTGGCGACTCACGCCCAACAATAGAGGCGAGAGAATTACATTTCACGGGTTTCTCGGTGAAATACCAGTCTTATTGGACGAGAGTGAGACGGACAAGCCTCGCTGCGACAGTGGATGACTTCAGCCAACCAAGTGTTGGTCTGTTCAGCCACTTTGTACAGCACACAGAACGTGCTGCACGCATACAGAACTGTCAACCAGTACTGTACGCAGCTAGCTGTCTATGAGTTGCGACCTCCGCTCCAGCTTGTTCATTGACTTATGCACACATCTGCAGTTCTGCTTCGTGGTATGTGAGTGGACGTTTAAACTCTCACATGTCTTGTGTTTGTACTGGCAAATCACAGACGTATGATATGGTGCCACAATTGTCTTACTCTGATTGGTGAATTTAAATTAGAGACTCTGAATAAAGACACGTGGCCAATAACCATGAAGCAGAGCTAAAGGTGTGCTCGTGAGACATTGCAACAAAATAGTTCAAACATATTTTCGCGACAATATCGTGGCTGTACTGATTGATGAACTCAGTAATGCAACAACTTCAAGTCATTAAGGGCGCGGTGTACTGCAATTTTCATCACCATTTTTTTATTTTTTTTATTTGTACCAGATATTTTTTTCTTATTTTTGACATAAAATGTGACGAAATGTGGCTCTTATGAAAATTTTTTATCTCTCATAGTTTTCGCGCAATAGCTTGTTAAAGTCATACTTTGCGTGTTTCCGTTTTAACGACTACACTAAAACCAACTATTATACCAAACTCAAAAAAATCACAATGTATAAAGACATTGCATGCTACAATGACATGCTCATAAAATTACTGAATAAAAATTATTTGAATTTAAAAACATGCTGAATCTGAAAAGAAATTTTTTTAAAATTCAATAATTTTTTAAAAAATACAAATAATTTTTGTTCTTTAATTTTATGAGCATTTCATTGTAGCCTGCAATGTCTTTATCGACTGTGATTTTTTTGAGTTTGTTATATATGTTCGTTTTAGTGTAGTCGTTAAAACGGAAACATTGAAAATATGACTTTAACAAGCCATTACGCGAAAACTATGAGAAATAAAAAAAATTTCATTAGAGCCAAATTTAGTCACATTTTGTGTATAAAATAAGAAAAAAATATATGGTACAAATAAAAAATAAAATAATGGTGATGAAAAGTGCGGTCATTCTCTTCCTCTCTGTGATATCACATAAAACACATGTTCTGAAGCGGTGGTTATGAAACGGAGTGTGAACTTATGAAAGTACCCAAAAACGCCTCATGAATGCAGTTATACTCTGATCCATATAAGTTTCGATACATTTGACAGCAACTTATGGGCAATAATTTTCAGTATTTGGTGATTTGTTGCACAGAGCAATACATCATTAGCTCTAAAATGAATCTGAGATTTCCATTTCAGCATTTGTACAGCACAGTTTGTCTTGTGTAATGACACAAACATCAAAATTTTACAAATTATTGCCCACAAGTTGCTGTCAGATTTATCCAAACTTGATTAAATGGAGTAAACAACTTACTACTAATGTTGTCAGGGCATGTAATTGAAGCATGTAACAACACTGGCCACTGTAAAAGGCCCCATGTACAGTTTAACAAATGTTCTTAAGGGCACTGCCTACCTTGGAGACTTGGTGCGAACGAGAACAGTTATATACTTATTTAATTATATTAGGAGGAGCTCAGTCGCGTATCAAGATATCGCCTTCTAGCAAAACCATTTTGGGGACTAAAGCAAGGAGAATATTGCTTTAGGACTAAAATTTATAAAAAAACTTATGAGTATGTGCTTTCGAATTACTTTTATCATAAAAAATACTTGTTGCATCATGGTCTTCGTGTTGTTTAAAAGCTACCTAAAACTTCCTATATTGAAGGACCCCTGATTGAAAGTAAAATGTGTTTACTTTGCGTCAATGACCTATGTGTACATATGCAACCGTGCTTCGTGGACAACGATTGGTAGTTTTAAACTCTGTTGAGCTGGTGATCTACTCGCTATAAATATATACGTGTGGTGTCGCAGTAAGCTTGTTCTGATTGGTTCAGTCTGATATGTGACGCTTCTACACAAAGACACTCTGACACACTGAATAGAACAATTTTGTGGGAAGACTTCCCTGCAAAATAATTTTGTAGCAAGCACAAAATATTTTTGTGGTGTCCATAATATTTTAGTGGTGTCAACAAAATGTTTTTGTGGTGACCACAAAATAAATTTTGCAGGGTAAATTCCAACAAATAATTTTGTAGCTGCCACAAACATTTTTTTCCGTGCGATAACCATGAAGCCCAGTTGGCTGCAGGAATGCACTAAATGCAGTTCGCGAGAACTACCGGCCTCTATATATATATATACAACCATAGAGACAGCAAATATTCACTAGTTCATTGACCTGTAGGCTAGCCTGCAAGAATATATGTGCCCTCAAGAAAATAATAGCGGCTCATTAGCTGTTCGTTTACACAGTTATATGGGCCTTCATTTAGTTAGGTTGCCGTTACAGGCTCAGCGAATTCCGGGAACCGTCATAGAGAGTCGTGGGACAGTTACGAAATAAATACGAACTTATAGTAGTTGGCATTATAGCTTGTTCCAAAAAAAAAAAAAAAAAAACGCAAATTTATCACGTCTCTGGCCGTAATCATTTTCAAATTGTTCATTACGAGTTTATTTAATATAATATTAGTTCGCACAGAAAACACACGTGTTTTAATAAATAACTAAATATATTTAAACTAGCTGTCCCGCTGTAGCTTTCCCCGCGTGTACTATAGAAAAGAGTAACTAATATTTAATTACGTATTAAGGGCATGGACCCGAGTTTCTTTGCATTTAACGACAATTATTTTTTAAAACATAAATGGGAGCCGATATCGTAGAATCGCTTCGTAACTTTGTTATGACTGATTTAAACTGCATAACCTAATTTTGTTGAGTCAGAAGATTGCAAGATAGTTGCTAATTAGTTAATTAACGAAATTTCCTTTTAACTGATAAATTAGCTATACTCACCATACGGTTTGTCTCGAAAAATTACATTGCATAGTAAAACCAATTTACAACAAAGTTACGAAGCAATTTTGCGATATCGACTCTCGTATGGATTTAAAAAAATAGTTCTCTCGAAAGCCGAGAAACTCGGGCCTATGCCCTTAATTGATGGTGTTACTATATTCTACGTATATCTTTAACTTGCAAATTACCTTAAATTGGTTTGTAAATATTTACGTACGCTAATTTTAAAGAAAAGAGCATGTATCCTGAAATTACTTTTTAGGTATTTACGTAAGCTTAATTTTAAAGGAAAACCACATCGATAACTCAAATTATTCAGGAGATATGGAAAATTAATTGAAAACACGTTTCAATTTTTTACCGGCTTTCAAGGACGATTTTTGAAAAATCCTAAATTTTTTAGACATTTACGTGAGCACCATTCTGATGCGAAGTTCACCTCGATATCTAAGTGGTTTAAGAAAAATAGACGATTTATTGAAAACACATTTAACGGCTTTTCGCCCCCTTAAATTTCCGAATTTCGAATAATCGAAAATTATCAAATGTGCCTTTGCTTAGGCAATGTTATGAAGTAAAAATATTAACAATATATCATCAGGTTAGAGAGTTATCGAAAATTTCGCGATAACACGTTTTGCCCCTTTTCATACCTTTAATTCTCGATTTTCGAAAAATCATTTCTTAGTGGGCGCCTACACCGTGAAGGGAAGAAGTTACGCTGAAAATTTAATGTTTCTAGGTCCAGCAGTTTGTGATGTGCGTTGATGAGTGAATTTATGAGTGAGGCACCTACGTGATACCAAGTTTTCTCGACACAGAAAGCTCCTATGGTGTATTTAATTTAGTCAGTGTTCATTTATTTTTCTCTGATAGTGCATTTCATTATGTTATTATAAATATGATAAGTTGTAATCAACAAGTTTGAAAACCCAAATTGCATACTTAGTGGATAAAGTTTTAATGTAAGGGTCTCTCATGGAGGAGGTACGGGAAGTTCTATTGTTAACACGGAATTTAATGCCTAAGGTTGTTTTCATATCAAAGTTTTTACAGAGGATTGTATAACTACCACAGAATTAAATTCCTTGGGCTATCAGAAAGTAATATACATCAATCGATTCACAAGAAACAGAATTTTAAGGCATTGCTCTTTAGTTTTGCAGTGATTTCGAAAATAATTTTTTAATGCAAATTAATATATATATATATATATATATATATTCATTCTGGAAGTTTAACACTTATATATCACTGCGTGTATCTGAATTTTTCTGTTGCAATACACCAAAAGGATTTTTAGATTTTTGCTCCTGAAATAGCACATATTTCGTTGTTAAAATAAGCCAAATTTAAGCAAAATAATGTTTTGCTAGCAAATGGTACATTATTTAAAAAAACGCTCTGGCAAAATTGTGTATCGTATGACTGTACATAGTCTCAAATTTTTTCAAAGCATTTGGTTAAAAAATATTCTAGTTATTTGCAATTGTTTGAAATAAATGAAAGATCATGGCCTTAATCGAAACATTATTGGTTGAATAATGCCAGAATTATTTCAGTCACACCTGGTCCTTTCTCGTGTATGCTCCAAGACCGTACCTAGGGATACTGGTTTTTTGGCGAAATGTTTAAAACATATATGTACTTTAATAACATTCAGGTACAACCTGCTGGATTCCTATAGTTATCGTCTGCAGTCATCGTACGAGATGTTTATTATTTGACGGCGCCAATGACAACACATTTTCTACGACACTAAGTATTAGTGGTTCGAAGGTAGACACTTGACGCGCGTAAAGACTGTAATCATCTAATCAATGAGTGGAAATGAGGCATAGAATTATATTTATATCCCGTCAGTCGATATTAATATTGTGATGATCGGGTGTCCCATCCCTATTGAAATACTGATTAGAAAGAAACTTTAAAGTCAACCTTCGAATAAATTACTTTTTGATTCTTCTCTTTTAGGAATAGTCACTTAAAATGCACTTTTTAATATGCTTTACTTTCTTTACTTGCCTGGTAATAACTTTGCTAGTTCATAAACACATTAATTTACAGTTCACTTGTTTTGAACACATAATTTATAGCATGTCTATACTTACAATACTTCTGTGCTGAAGAAATTATCCATGTACGTAATTTTTATGCGCAATGCAAATTTTTTTCAAATAGAGATGGGAGTAACATACACAATGAGTAGTAAAATATAAATTGGAAAGTTGTTATTATTATTGTATGACACAATGAAGAAAAACATTGCTGTTGTGTACGTATACAATTGCTTTCTGGCTAAGTATCAAAGCTCTGAAATTTTAATTAAATGTACTTTCAAAGATCTCCACGACTTTTTGTTACTAATCATAAAATGTGTGATTTAACAAGACTGTGTATCCGCAATTGCAAAGAGTTTTTAGGGTTAACTGATCAATTCAGAAGGAATAAAATAGCCTTGCAATATTGTTTAGCAATAATTGTACAGGTTTCTTAAGAGTGCGTGGTAGGCTAATTAACGCTGAAAACATCTATTGATTCCTACGCTTTTTTTCGAAAACAATATGGATAAAATACTCAATGACAATCCTAGATAATGGTATTTGCCAATTTTATGAGTAAATATGTATCCACAATTAGTAATTACTAATTCGTTACGCGTGATCTCTTACGTCGCAGTCAAATGCACGAAGTTTCGGCGTCAGAGGTTGTGGCTCAGAAGTTCGTAACACTGGAAACAATTTTGTTTTAAACGTTGGCTAAAACTTTTGTCTAGGATTGCTGTTCAAGAAACCTACAGTTATAGATAACGGCTTTAGCGTTGAACTACGTACCACGCCTTCTAGCCTTTCGTACTATTGTTGTATGTATGATGCTAGTACGTCTCTTTTACTGAGGCAATGCATGTACGTTTAATCCGAAATTAAGTATCTAAGCGTTTCGTAACAAAGATACACATTTACTCTAAAAACAAGTTAGAATTTTATGCGGTAGGGTTACAGCGTTCTTAATGTAATCACGATAGCTTCAAATACAAATTATGTAGAAAATTTGGAAATTTCAAAGACGTGAGCTGGTAAGTTTCACCACTGTTTTACACCTAAAGTTGCTACATATTTATACAATTATTATTGTTGTAAACTTACTCTGCACAACAACTAAGATCTAATTGACATGACTGAGTCTAAACAACAACGGCAACACAAAAGTAAATAAATATAACACAGGAGAAACAATCCCACAGTTTGTTTTCTGCTAAGATACAAACGCTTATTAACATAGTTATTGTACCTTTAAAATTACTCTGAAAACAAACTAAAAATTTTACAGACAAAAATGTATACTTTTAACAAAAGCATTACCATTAAAATAACTACGCCAACTGAAAATATGACACTACATTGATGTGTTTTTACACATACTAAAAAAAGTTTAATTTAACACGAACATGTTTGTTAAACTGTCGATTATATACTTTGTCATTAGAAACACGTTGTCCGAATTCTAATTCTGGAAATATTTGTGAACAATTTCACACAATGTAAGTTACTTGTTTTTTTTTTTTTTTTACAATTACTTATACAGAAATGCAACATTTCCAATGCGCTCTATGTGTAATTTCAATGTTTCTTACTATGTAGGACA
The DNA here is from genome assembly GCA_003012365.1 of Medauroidea extradentata. Classification (NCBI taxonomy): domain Eukaryota; kingdom Metazoa; phylum Arthropoda; class Insecta; order Phasmatodea; family Phasmatidae; genus Medauroidea; species Medauroidea extradentata. Next base: position 63,832 of record PNEQ01105599.1, on the reverse strand, counting down.
ATATTGTAGAAAGTCTAGTATAATGCATGTGTTGAGAATAGATTATTCGAATGTTGTTTTGTCTCTGTTGGGAATACGTATTATTATTTCTAAAAGAAACCCAGTCTGAGCTATGTTCAAAGTGTTTTTTTTTTTTAAATTTTTTTATCGAAACAACATTGTCTGCAAACTACCTATAAATAAAAATAACGTAGTAATAATGTTAATATTAGTAGAAGTTTTATAACACGAACTGAATGTTTAAAAATTGTAAGTTTTCATGCAGTAAAATATACTACCATAAAATTGATTTCAAAATCTATAACAATAAATATAAAAGTTTATTAACATTTTATTTGCTGCAAAGGAGGGTGCATTTAGTATATTGTAAACAGCTTCACATAAATAGTTATGTTCGCTGTGAAGACAAGGCCTGCACTATGTACTAGGCGTACAGTGGAAGCTGCACACTGCAAGTACGAGAGCGAACACAGACGCCATCTGTGCGCAATGTGCAGAAACTACAGCCACCCTTACCTGCTCCTCTCTTCCAGCTACGGCGTTTCTGAGAGGGGCGAAATATCGCACAACAAATAACAGGGAACAGAGGGTTTACTTCGTAACGTATTACATTGCTTTCCTATCCTGGTTATATTTTTATTATATCCTTTTATATGAAAATATGCATTGTTTATATAATATCATTAAAAAATTATATTAAAGTTCAATATATAAATGGAATTTTTTTCTTATGAGTTCATACTAAAGGTCAGCAACGTTTTAAATTATTTCAGTTACTTTTATACTATTTAATTAATTTTTGTAATCTTATTTTGACTTGCAAAATGCAGATATAGGCTTTCTTTTCTTACGTTCAACCTTGGTAAATATTATATTTAACAAAAGCTTTACATTTACATTTACGCCTACAGTTTTTAAGTACATTAAAATTTTATTGTAAAAAACATAAACATGAGCATAAATAGTTCTGTACCAAACAAGAATTATTATCTCTAATTATAATACTAGTCTGTTTTGCTAATACTTACTATACCAGTTACGGAATATTTACAGAACGTTTTCTGTCATGACTGCTGCATTGAATAAAATTTTTTATTTCAGATTAAAAATTCTCCAGTTACATTGTAAAACGTCCACCACTGAGCATGGTAAACGTATTTATAAACCAGATTGGTTACTCCTTGCTGTATGGTACTTAATTATTTTTTGTTTCCCACACACGCATATGTGTATATGTATATAGCCCATATATATATATATATATATATATATATATATATATATATATATATATATATATATATATATATATATATGTGTGTGTGTGTGTGTATTGTATGTAACCTTATCATTCCCACATTTATTTAAATCTATGGTAATGTTTCTATCCTCTATACTGTACTTAGCTGCCTCAAAACGTGTTTCTTTATGGTAGCCAAAGCCTATGAGCTGAATATTTGGTTGCATGTTAACGATATATAAACTATTCGTGCTAAAACATTAACAGAATCAAGGTTTACTAATTACTATGAGGCTCATAAATTGTCGCTAGTTCAACCGTATGTTGCCTGGCCTCCACAGTCCTGTATACACTATGTTACTTGTACATTGACAGCTGCTACAGTGAATGGACAGTTGTACATATGACAAGGTAGCGCTGCAGTCTGTGTTCTCATACACGTGTGATATTGGTTCACAGTCCTCAAGAACGTGTTTAGTAAACAGTAATCTAATCGCGAAATAATCTCACGTGTACAGAAGTATGCTAATGTCTCTTCAAATGCATTTGCAAAACACCCGGGCATCTAGTAATAACCTACACAAAAAGGATAAATTGTTCGACGAAACATATTGAATTCTCATCGAACTGTGTTGTCAAGCCTAACATTCATGTGCAGCATTTAGCTTGTGAAATACACTGGGAATGAAGAGTAAATAACTTTGTGCATCGATCCGTAATAATTAGGGAGTAGGGACCCCTAATTTTTGCGAAAAGAATTTTGTCCCACTTTGTTTCAGTGACTTATGTGAACATCTGTAGTTCTGCTTCGTGGTCAGTGATTGGACGTCTTAGCTCTGACGTATCTTGGGGTTTTACTGGCAAATCACAGACTTGTGAAGTTGTAGTAACGTTATTGTGATTGGCTCAGTCAAATAAGAGACATCACTTCACAAAGTCACGCTGCCAATAACCATGAAGCATAGCTGCAGATGTGTACGTAAGTCACTGAAACAAAGTGCGGCAAAATTATTTTCGCGAAAATCAGAGGTCCTTAGTATTAACCAAAGTAATTTTGTGAACGAACATTAACATAAAAATTGTTAGGCTTGTATGTATTGCAATATTACATGTCAGCTTCAAAGTACTATGAATCTTGTAATATACCTACACATAAAATAAGCCAAACTGTTGGCATTAAACGTTGCAAGGGTGGTTAAAAAATTGTCTTGGCTCGTTCCTTGAAATAATTTAAAAATTATTTTTTTTAACGTAGAAGCAGATACAAACCAATATATTCTAAACATTATTTTACTTGCTGGCATGCTTAAGTCATTACAACATACACGTGTGTGGTTTTAGAAACGACTTAAAGTAGATATTGCTGTCTTATGGATTAATTCTGTATGTAAGTAAATTTCAATTTTAGGACGTTGGAACAATGTAATCGAAATTTTTATGTCGCTATTAAAAATCTGTATCATAAAATACTATTTAAAACAGTTATTAGATATGTAAAACTTCTGAACGATATTCCCAAACACAAAATATAGAAAAAATTATTAGTGTAGCCAATGACCTTAAGGGCGCTGCCTACCTTGAAGCCAAGCGGGAGCAAGCATAGGGTTTTACAGGTTAAATGATTTTCCACCTGGCTCAGTAACGGTTCAAGTTACATGTATGCCACCACTGACTTTCTTGTTCGTCTCGGTGCCGCGTACATTGCTATGGATCGTGTAGGCAGTTTTTTTTAAATACCCTAAAATTGTGGGCAAAAAAACATTTTTACACACAAAAAACACGCGAAAATGGCTGTTCATAATTTCTTTTCCGCAATTTTATTTACGTAGCAATATTCTCCTTTTCTCGGCGCAGAAAATGGTTTTTGTCCGGAAGCAATATCACAAAAGGTGACTGAATGCCATTGAAAATAATTTAACACGTAAAACCATATTCGTTCTCCGCCAGGGCTCCGAGGTAGGCAGCGCCCTTAAATATAAATAAGTTTAGAGTAACGTGTAGCTACTGGCAAACTTTTCATACTTTTTTTGAGAAATAACTTTTCATAGTTAAAGGTTTGGTTCCCGAATTAATTAATGAGTGTTAAGGGTGCGGTTCACCTCAGTTTTCAACGTATTTTTTTGTTTTTATATTTCTACCAGATATTTTTTTCTTGTTTTAGACATTAATTGTAACTAAATCTTCCTCTTTGGAAGTTTGTGTATCTATCATAGTTTTTGCGTAATGAGTCGTAAACGTAAAAATTTGCACTTAACGGTTTTATGCACGTCACTAAAACCAACTGACATACCAAACCGAAAAAAATTCACAGTGTATAACAGTTTTGTAGGCTATGACCTGACAGATATGAAAACAAAAATAGTAATTTCTTGTATTTAATTTAAAAAAAATATATTGAAATTTTTTAAGTTTCATTAAAAAATGCAGCACATTTTATTAAATACAAAAATATTTTTTTTTGTTTTTATATGTGTCAGATCATAGCCTACAATATTGTTATACATTATGAATTTTTTTCGGTTTGGTATGTCACTTGGTTTTAGTGGCGTACATAAAACCGTAAAGTGCAAATTTTAACGTTTACGACTCATTACGCAAAAACTTTGAGAGATTCACAAATTTCCAAAGAGGAAAATTTTGTCATAATTTATTTCTAAAATAAGAAAAAAATATCTGGTATAAATATAAAAATAAAAAAGGGACGTTGAAAATTGAGTCGTGACATATTTTAGCATGCGCTGTACTTACACGTAGTTGCGGCTTGTAACTGGAGACAGGAAACTAGTTCTCGGATGAAACGAGTTCTTAATAAAACAGCAACCAGGTTACAAATAGCTGTGACTTAGAATACTTAAGACACTGCCTGACGGTCGTCGTACTCCTCACGAAATTGACTGACCCAATCATAACTAGGGATTCCTGATTTTCGCGAGCATATTTTTGCCCCAGTTTGTTTCAACGCCATACGTGCACATCTGCAGCTGTGCTTCATGGTTATTGGCTGCGTGTATTTAGAGGCGTCACTTTATTTACTACGTTCTCTAGAAACTGAGAGTTCCTATTATTTTTAAATTTAAATAATGCTAAATTAAGCATCTAAAACTGAAGTTTTATTATTAAAATATCTAATTTATACATGCTTAATTAATAAAAAAGATGCAACAAGGTCACTGTTGCTGGAAAACAAAATCTGCCCCCCCCCTCCCTAGAAAAACCTGAAATGACGCCCCTATGCTTCACGTACGCACGTGAGGCATTCAAGCAAAGTAGAAATATTTCCAAGATAAAATAATGTGGTTTCTAGTTATAACCAGTAAACTTGCCAGTGACTAACTAATATCAACCGACGATCAACAAGGCATACAGATAGCCACACGAACCACGTTTTTTCACGAATGAGACAAAACTACTTGTATTACGCAGTAACTACTCGCTCTGTACAGTGCCAACCAAAAAAATTGTCTTCGCATGCTAAATATTCTCGATTTATTACTAGCAGTCCAACCGCAGGTTTTTCTGCGCGTGTTACTTGCAGAAGTTCATATTTACTTTAATCGAAGGACATCTTCTCACACCAGTTGAGTAGTTCTGTCGTCAAGTGTTAGAATAACCCAGTTCCTACTTCAACTGTACGGCAGGTAACTAGTTGCATGTTCTCACGTGAGAAAAGCAGTCCTAAGCCAGTCCACGCCACTTAGCGACTTCCCCATAGCCTTACATATAAACACACCAACATTGTCACGAGCCCCATGCGTTATTTATTTTTGACAGATTTTAAAGCATAGTATTTTGACCGGTGCAGAAGTTCTGTCTGAGCGTTCCAAGATATCTTAAGCTATTCTCATACGTAAATATAACCTTACGTAATCCGTATATGTACTCCTTTCTTCAATAAAAAAAGGTACGAAATTTCAAAATATGGACAAAAATTTCGGCACTTCAAATTTAATATACGTATTGATATTAACCCTGATAATATTATTTAAACTGATAAAATATGTTTTTTTTTTAATTTTCTATCTTTTTAAACAAAAAAAAAAGAAAGAAAAATTCTAAATCTTGAAAATTATATTAAAAGTCATTAACAATCGTTTTAGACACCTACTAAAAAAAATTCTACAAAATTATGTTTTTGTAACAAATTTATAATGTTTTCCATATGCAGTTTCATAAGCAATCCGTACTCATGTGATATTACTGAACATCTTTATTGATCATGAGTGTATCTGTTTAGCAATGCCAATGACGTAAGACACTTGAAGAAACATGAAGTGTTTCGTTATCTCTCCGATTTACGCAAATGTGACCTTTACTAATAAACATAGTTGTTATGTATTTGGAGGCATGATAATATGATAAAGTTTCCTCTAATTCAAGTGTATGATAACATGTTTATCTTTTGCTGGCTAACCATCTGTATTTGGTCATTCATCAATTATGTGTTCCAATATTTCTTAAGGAAGCACATTCAGTTAAGTTGCCTTTATTCATTTTCCCTTCGGTAGTGAAACCCATATCGTCATCAAACTGTCTGTAATTGAGGATGTCATTTATTATTTTAGTTTAGAGTACTGCATACAGAACTAACTATATGTGTACAATAATTACTTGGAAAACTAGCTGCAAGATTTGTGGAGAAGGTAACAAAAACGTAGAGAACCTTATAACAAAATGTATAAATTTAAATAACCAATGAATAAGTAAGGTTTATTAAAGACCTCACTTTGATTGCGATGAACGTTATATTTTTCTCGTCTGAAGATAGTTGATCGATAACGTACTGTACTGTTGTGGACATACGACATTGCAATATACAAAGATTGGGAAACGACTCCAATATTTCGACCAGTGGCTAAGACAACTGGAGCAGGAGTAAAAGGCAGTAAGGATGCTAGAAAGATTAGGCTACTATGACACATAAGGTGCCGCCTGGGTAAAGGCCTAATTAAAACTGGGTCTGGGCGAACACTGATTGGTAAGGGGGGGTGGCAAGTTTTAAATGGATTACCGGCAGAAAGCCGTGTTTAGTAATTATGCTAGCACAGGCACAAAATCATCAAGAGGAGTCACAAGAAATGTGCCGTGCATTGATTCACTCGTCCGAGTACAGTTTCAATGCGGGTGGAAGGAGGGCGTGCTGGTCTTCGAGCCTAAAACTTGTCGCTATCCATATCTGTGAGTAAGTGTAATACATTATTGCAGCACATTAGCTAGATAATAAATGCGTGTATGTGGAGATTAAAGAGTAACAATAGAGGTTTCTCATTGGCCCAGTCAAGTGGCGACTAACTATTAACTAGGCACGCAAAGAAAACGGTTTTGTGGTGGCTACAATGTTTTGTTGATTTGGACCACACCAAAATTTTTTTTAGTGGCTACACAAATTTTTGTAGTCGCTTCAAATCTTTACTTGGGACAGCAAAACATTTTTGTGGTAACCACAAACAAATTTTAGCGAGGTCCATAATAACAAAATATTTTGTGGTGGTCACATAACTATTTGCAGTGTATGTTGAGTCGTAATTACTTTTCTGAGATGAGAAGCTGTAATGTTAACAAATTGTATATGTTATTTTACGACCATCTCTTGACTAACCCTGGAAAAAATTTCTAGTTAAAAATACAAGTACAGCGAAAGATCTGCCAGTTTCCTGTAGCGCAGTTTATTTGTTTAAGGGACCACATAATGATCGCAAGACAATGAAAGTACATATTGTGCTCAATGGTTTCCAGACCGACACAGTAAATGTTTTCTTTGTGAATAAGAGAACTATTTCTTTTAGGGTTCGGATTGTAGTAAAAATTCCTTGGTATTACAGTACGTAAAATATTTTATGTGTGTGTGTGTGTATATATATATATATATATATATATATATATATATATATATATATATATATATATATATATGTGTGTGTGTGTGTGTGTGTGTGTGTGTAACTGAACAACACCAACAAATTCCGGTAGTTGATTCCTTATGAAAAAATAAGCAGAAATTATATTTTGCATAATTCGCCTAAACTTAATATTAAGGGAGTAATGAGACTCTGAACATCTACATTTGTAATCGTATTTACCCAAAATTTCGGAAACTAAATTACGTAAAAAAACAATACTATCAGCATTGATTATTGCTGTTATGACCTTCAAACGAACAGCAAAAAAAAAAAAAAAACAACTTGATACCTTCCACTCTTATGAAAATAATAGGGATGGCTGTCTTATAATTTCCTACAACTATTTAACGTCAGGATTTTCGAACATTTGAGGATGGTTAATTGAGAAATGAGACCTGTGTAATTAAATATGTCCTCTTGTTGCAACTGTCTAGGACATACCGTTTCTACTCAAAACACACTTGAATATTCGCGCAGACATACAGAGCCTAGAGCGTAGGCAATCCTGCGAACATCCATGTGATGTGTGCAGCGTACCAACTTTGAAAGTCGCAGATCAGTTTGTTGCTGTATATTGCGTACATATCTTAGCAGCTGTGAACGAAAATGGTAGGGCCGAGGCAGGGGCGTCATTTCAGGTTTTTCTTGGGGAGATGCAAGATATTTTTTTCGGCGACATTGACCTTGTTGCAGCTATTTTATTAATTAAGCATGCATAAATTAGAAACTGTAATAATAAAGCTTCAGTTGTATGTGCTTAAGTTAGTATTATTTAAACAACAAAATACAAAGAATATATTTTATTCACTTCAAATTCTAAATCCAGGGGGGGGGGCATTTGCCCCCCTGCCCTCCCCTAAATTACACCCCTGGGCCGAGGTAGCCGAAACATGTGTGAATGGTATTGTGCTTGTCATGCTGATGATAAACCAAGCAAATGTTGATATTCAGAGTCTCGTTACTCCCTTAATATTAAGTTTAGGCGAAAAATTCAAAGTATAATATCTGCGTGTATTTTTCGTAAGGAATCACTTGCCGGAATTTGTCGGTGTTGTTCAGTAACATCCTGTAAGTAGGCTATATACACATGTGTGTAAGCGTGTGTGTTTACTATTTTCTTCTTACAATGTTTTCTTTCGTGACAATGTTTGTTCTGCAGCGAAAATAGTAACTGATTTAAACACATAGCTCTCATTGCGCCTCAAACCCCCTTCCCCTCTGTAGGATAAAACTTACAAGAATATTGTTACATTGTCTCGCTAGTGTTCGTATGCATTGAGCAAGAACTATACAGTTCCGCTTGCGATCACGTTGTTAAATAAAAATAAGACCATCAATGATTACTTGTAAAATAATTTTACATAAAATCGTGTTCTTTGGTTTACGCAGTCATCTTGAGACACCATTAGCTGAAACTCGACTAGTAATGGACGTTGCAGAGTACAGTGGGTGTTCCCAGTGTTCTGTGGACCAATAGGATTGTAGTGGGTGGTGAAACATCTATATTGCCTTGATATGCTCTAAATGTATGGAGTTATCTATGTGTTGGTATAAAGCCTATATGAAAAACTCTTCAGCTTTGTTTACTATAGTTATTACTGAGATATTTAAATGTTTGTTGCAATGGGAGTTTACAGTTAAATTTTATTGGATTGTGGACATACGCCATTTCTCATGTTTAGCTGATCAAACCTGTGTTGAGTTACATAGTACGAAAACGAACAAGAAAAAAAAAAAAAACAATGTAAAACGCGCACAAAAATATACATAAAAATTTGACAAAATTTCTCTGGGATTGTTTTTATTTTTATTTTTGTGTGCGTTTTATATTTGTTTTTTTTTTTTCTTGTTCGTTTTCGTACTTTGTAATTCAAAACAGGTTTGATCAGCTAAATATGAGCAATGGCGTATGTCCACAATCCAATAAAATTTTATAGTTATTACTGCAAAAATACTTGCAGGGCAACACAATAATGTTTCAATTTAGCCTACTAGACAAATATTATTTGCTACAAAAATACTTTGCAATTGTTCATATTCAGTGAAACATTTTCTTCTCTGCAACAATTTGATGCTCTGATAAAGTAAGTGTTTTTATAAATCAGTCAGTCAAAGCCTATTGCTACAGGCACGATGTTTGGAGAAAAGAATTCCTCACCTAACAGTTTCAATGCTTTTATGCACATCTGCGGTTCTGCTCCATGTTCAGTGATTTAAAGCTTTTGGTGTTTTACCAGCTAGTAACAGACTGTAGTGTCACAGTAACCTTGTTACCAATGGCTCAGTCAAATAAGTGACGCATCTACCCAAACATACCCCGCCAATAGCCACGAAGCAGAAGTACAGATGTGTACGTAAAACAGTGAAACAAATAGATACAAAATACTTTTCACCAAAATTCGAAGGCTCTGCCTATTTCTAGCGGACGAGAATTTTATAGGCGTGTATTTAAAACAAAAGAAAATGTCGAATATTTAAACATTTTATCGCAAACAAGTGTTCCCACGATATCATTGCCGCTACATATCAAGTACTTTCTAGTTACGTCTTGGTTTATTCAGTCACGTGAACATGTTTTCTCAGTGAACACACGTGATTATGTTTGTGATCGAACTAATGCGTGCAAATCATCTCGATTCATTTTTCTGTCGCAAAGAAAACTTCAGTCGCATACGTTTGCAGACTACTAGCGTTGAACTATACTCTAGGCGGGCTGAGCGATTTTATTTGTAAACGACTTTTGGGATCAAGTTGATCTGGTTTATGATTGTTGACACAAGCATAGAACACGTAACAGTACAGAAGTGGAAGACCACAAGCCTGCTGGACTCTTAACATACATCAAACATGACGGGGAGATATTTAGGCCTACCAAGGCCCAAGGAATAACTCGAGATATTTGTGAGCACAAAGTAGCCAATCAAACACAAATTTCGAATAAAAAATCCTCGTGTACCTAACCTATTACACTTATATCTGGTACACATTTTGTTTTATTTTGGGTAGATATTTATATGTACAAGAGGCAGAATATGAGTTTGACAAACAAGAAAATAAATAAGCGCATTAAGCCCTTAACACACGCATTATATTCTTATGTTTGCCGCTACAGAAGGAATTTGTGTTCCAGCAGTACATATAAGTCCCAAATAATAACACTATTTATATATAGTTTCACAATGTCGCAAAAATAACTTTGCATAATTTGTTTTCAATGTCATATGTGCATATCTGTACCTCTGCTGCGAGATCAGAGATAGGATGTTTTAACTCTCACTTTTCTTCTGATTGGTGCAGTCAAATGAGAGTTGTGTCTGAACATAGACACGCTGCCAATAACCATGAAGTAGATCTGCAGATGCGCACGCAAGGCTCTGAAACAAAGTGGGGCAAAATTCTTGTCGCGAAAATCAGCAGTCCCTAGCCATCACACGCAAATTACATCACATTGAAGCTTTGGCCAACGTAATTATTAAAGACTGCGTTCTGTATCCACAGGGCATTTAAACCTAGTCTGTCGCCAAACAATAACGCTCATTTTGCAGGTTAGTAGTGTTTACTTTACTGTGAACCTTCAATATACGGTTGTTAGAGATGGTGGTTTAACGCGGGAATACTTGAGTGCTTGCTGGGTTTCAACACACGTTCAGCTTACCAGAAGATTATTGGTTTCCTCTCTTACGTGAAGCTGTTGCCCTATTTGACTGAGCAAATAAGAATCTCACTATTGTAATATTTGGATCCTTGTTATTGGTCTGCTGACAGCTACGTCGTTGTGTCAGACGTATATCACCCAAACATGTGTGTTACATTTAACTACAGTGTTTTCAAGGGTCTGTTGCCACAAAACGTTTTCGCGTTATACCATCATCTCTACTAACGATTATTATTGTACGGGACATTTTTTCTCAACTCGTGAGGATAAAATATGTGCATATAGACGTGAGTTCTCTCCAGACGTCTGAGAGCTCGCAAAATTTCTTTCGCGCTGTTGTCTTGCGAGCAGGTAGCCAGAGGCGAGGAGGCAGCAATTTGGCAACGTCGCAGAAATAGTCGTTCGGTCATTCCTCGGGAAAGCTGCAATCGATTGACCTTAGTCCCTGCCCCCTCCCCTCCATGCCCGGCGCTCATGTTGTCTCACCCCTGCCTTGGTGAGGGGGGAATAAAGAATGACGTCACGGATGACCAGTAGTCCTCGCCTTCCCCTCATAACTAAGGGATGCTGGGAGGTTGATGGGCGGAGGGAGGGGGGAGAAGACGCATCTCTCAGGACCGTTTATTGTTTACTCCAGCTACGCGGTCAGCGAGAAGGGACGAATAATACATGAGGAACTGAGGCTGTTACGTTTCCAGGAGGACGATGCTGATTTTCCTCTATCCTCGCTGGAAAATGCGAGCAGAGAAATGACAACAGGATCACGGTCTTATAAGCACAGATCTGGTCACTGTTGTTTATATATACGGTCCTCGTACTGACCAAGCTAGAGTCTGGAATAATCCGCAGAGACCTTAAAATTTCGTGTTTTATTTTGGGCACAGCCTGGAAATCAAACAACTGTATTTTCGTTTCACCTATGCTTATTTGACACCTACTGTGGGTCGCTGAGCCAATGAGAAAGTATCTAAATTCAGATCTGATCATGTGGTTTCACTCAGCCAATGAACTGTTGCTGTCAGTTTGAATACCCAGATATTATTGGAGGCTAGCCTATAGGAAAGCGAACCCGCGAATTGTTCCTGTTTATGATAACCAGTGTTGCCAATTCTCGGGTGATGTTTGGACATTGTGGTGGTTGCTAGTTCATGTCCTAGCCGCTAGAGGTCCTGGCAGTAAGACTCTTAAGATTAACCATTATAACAATGTTAGAACCGCACAATTTATAGTGGATGTTTGAATATAACAGCAAGCTAGATTCGTCCGCACTGACTATCTCTGGTCACAATCCTACCTTCAGTTATCTTCATACCGTGTATGTGAGTAGCATGTGACAGTCCCACCAATCATACAGAGAACTTATTTATTACTGACTTCCAGTCGTTAAGGCGTGTCGAAACAGCCATCCTCCAATCACAAATGTGATAATGAAGTATTCGTTCTTGGCCACAGACTAGATACTAATACAGACGTGAAATGATTTGGCGGTATGTTTGGCTCCTGCATGTTACTACAGGTTTCCTATTGGCCAGGTTGCCGGCTAACAGGGCAGCTGCCTACGTTGATTGGTGATAGGTGTATCCGCCATGTTGTTTGCCAGCGAAACCATTTTCCTGGCTTGTGCGTCTAAGTTTACCGTCGTATCTGCGATTTCACTTCTGTGTTCCTAAATATTCTGTCTTTTGTCCTTTAACTTGACCTTGGACATTTGGATAACTTCTCGAGATTCATGGACCTCCAACCTCTGTGCTGGTAGTGCTGTCGTTCAACAAGGTCAACACAGTAGCGATGGTACGTATCTAGTGTTCATATATTTACTTCTACAATTACGTGCAGAATGGCTATCAAAAAGGGTTTTCATAAATTTTGCATGCAGTAAGTAAGTTTCAGTGTGAACATTTAAATGATATCGCGTAAAGTTAGTTGAGGGTTGCTCATGTTTTAAATATGTCTAGACAAGAAATATGTTAGTCGCCTTTACAAAACGCTACAAGGACACCAAAAACATCTGTTTGTATTATCACTCAAAACTGTCCTGTTGGTTTATACCACACACGACACACCGACTGTAAAATATCACTTTATTTATTGATTTATGTTCAGTCAATGGCTTTCCGATTTCGCTGTATTGTAATCACGACTTTTAACACATCTTGCGTGATCTAGAAGAGGTCGCATTCATATTTTCTTTCAACATAGTTCTTATTTTTATTTGCGAATTCGATTATTTAAATTATATTATTCACAATAAACACAATTGAGACAGTGTAACTATATACTGCAAGGTTTTTATTTCATGGATATGTTTTCGTTCTGAAAACAAATCAATTTGTTCTCATTTCATGTTGCCAAAAAGCATAATATTCGTTTGGCAAAACGAAATGTGTAAACTGAGCGCTCCCTAACATTTATAATAACAAAAATCTATATTTTTTTTGGGTCAAAGGCGATTAGTTTTCGGTGTGTTGAAACAATTACATTGGTTTTTAGTTTCATGGTAGTTTTCTCATTGAAAATAGCAAAGATGGATGCAAAATAGTTAAATGAAAATTTAAGCAGTGAGCACGTTATGGTGAACAGTCTGAACAAGGTGTTACTGAACAACACCGACAAACTCCGGGAGGTGATTCCTTATGAAAAAAAAAAAAAAAAAAAAAAAAAAAACAAGCTGAAATCATACTTTGCATTTCTCGCCTAAACTTAATATTAAGGGAGTGATAAGACTCTGAATATCAAAATTTATAATCGTATTCCCACAAAATATCGGAAACTAAATAACAAAATAACACAATATTTTCAGCATTGATTATTGCTGTTGGGACCTTCAAACCAACAGCAAAAACAGCTTGATACGTTCCACCCTCATGGAAATAATATGGATGGCTGTCTTATCATTGCCTACAACTATTTTACCGTCAGGATTTTCGAACATTTGAGGATGGTTAGTTGAGAAAGGAGACCTGTGTAAATAAATAGGCCCTCTTGTCGCAACTGTCTAGGACTTACCGTTTATGGTCAAAACACACTTGATTATTCGCGCAGACATACAGAGCCTAGAGCATAGGCAATCCTGCGAACATCCATATGATGTGTGCAGCGTACAAATAATTGTGGACATTCATTGCAAACAGTTACAATACCATTAAAGTCGCGGGTCAGTTTGTTGCTAGCACTCTGCGTACATATCGTAGCAGTTGTGAACGAAATTGGTAGGTCCCAGGCAGCTGAAACATGTGCAAATGGTATTATGTCCGTCATGCTGATAATAAACCAAACACGAATAACTTCGTGAGGTAATATTTGAAAAAGAAAAATAATATTTACTGGTTGTTTAGAGGTCCCAACTACATAAATCAATGATGAAAATATTGTTTTTTAATGTTATTCAGTTTCCTATATGTCGGGAAAATACTATTGTAAATTTTGATTTCCAGAGTCTCATTACTCCCTTAATATTATATTTAGGCGGAAAATGCAAAGTGTAGTTTCTGCTTTTTTTTATATAAGGAATCACATGCCGGAGATTGTCGATGTTGTTCAGTAACGAACTGTGTTTGACTGAATATAGAGTTCCGACCTGAATCACAGTGCCGAAGGGAGAGAAATGTGTGAAACTTCATTTTGTATTAAGCATATACTTTGTCAAATGAATTAAATTTAAGGATATGTATATTCTTTATGTTTACGTCTTCATTAGTATTAATTGGGAATTGATGTATCTGAAGTTTTGTATCTGAATGAAGCAGCAAATTATTTATACTATGCTGTCACATAAATCTTATAAAAACTATGGAGGTATCCACACTAACCAAGGTCTGTGCTGGCATTACAATTTTGTTGAACCAACAAGATGTTCACTAGTGAACTTCCAAACGAATTATAACACTTGTGTCAAACAAAAATTGTATCGTCATACGTGTACGTGAAAGTATTGTTAAGTAAACTACACACTTTGTTGGCTCACCAAATAAGTGTAGACACTCAAGTTTAGCTTAGTTAATATAATGTTTTGTTAGCTCAAGTATATATTTATTTGTCATCATTCAAACAAGCATAGTGTATAAATATTGTCCAGTATGTCATATGTGTGTATGCATATATATACACACACACACACACACACACACATATATATATATGTATGTATGTATATGTGCGTACATTAAGTCCAGAAGCAAACAAACAATAATCACACCACGCGAATCCTGGGCTATATCGGAGACGGAAATGTTAGTAGCAAAATAGTTGTACGTCGACATTTTATTTGCACAATGTTGCAACGTAGCACTGTGCTTAGTCCCCTCTTGAGCATCACATATATCTTAATTATCTTACTTATATTACTACTACTACTGTTCTGACCTGCATATTGTGGGTCCAGGTTCAAATCCTGAGCAGTCCAAACATTATTGCACATTTACTTGACGTAACATAAATGAAATAATACCCGGTCATGGAGCGCAATAAAGGACTATCTAAGTGCAATGTTGCCACACTGCGCACATTAACTGTCGCAAGTCAACATTTTGCCACTGACATTTTCGTCTGCAATTTAGCCCAGGATTCACGCGGTGTGCTAGTTACGTGTTTTTATATCTGGACACCCTCTATATCTCTATCCATGGTAACAGTTCCCTCGCTGCTGCGCTGCCTTCTCTCTGCCTGTAGTCGCTTCTCTGTCGTCATATCCGCCGTTGTAGTAATGCCTATGTCTTCTGCTCGCATGCTCACCTCCAAACAATCACTACCCACTCGACCGCCAATGGTCGTATTTATAGTGGGCGTAATCCTATCGAGACTGTTACGGTCGTGATACCTCTTTTCTACTTCTCATGTGAGGATTAAGTTTTAATCGTAAAAGGAGCAGATATCATACAAACCTCTACGACACATTACAAAAAAATTCGTATTTTTAATAGAAAAAGCTTACAAACCTATGTCAAAATATTTATCAGTCTAGGCACTACAAGAACGTCGCAAGACATTTAATTGGTCTAAATTTTCCAGAACCTGTGGGGACTAGTGGGATATATTTTTATAAGCCGAGTGCTTGATGTGAAACATATATAACTTCAGACGTCCTGTCACATAATACAAAATATTTCGCTGTTCTACAAAAATTTTCTTAGAAACTGGTTGTCAAAAATTGTTTTGTGTCACTTTAAATAATTGTCCTAAAATTAACAAGGAATAATAATTACTGTACAATTATTATATGTAATCATACAAAAATTTGTGTAAATATACAGACGCATTTGTATATTTCCAGTAGTTCCTGTAAAATTTACGTATATTTGCAAGGTTGTTAAGTATATTATGAAAACTACTTTCTAAAAATTTGTTTTTTAAAAGGGTAAAAAAAATTTCCTCGGCAGTTTTGTTGCAGAACAGTTTCTAATGCTAACTAATTCTTTAATTACAAATGGCTTAAGTAAACTATCATTTTTTTTAATAAACCGATTGACTGAAACCATGTAATTACTGTCTAAAAAATGTCTACTTTATTAGAACTAATTGCAACAAATCTGTAGGATTGTTTAAAGATATATATTCCTTAAAGCTCTAAAATGATCGTTAAATTAGTATAAATAAGGGCTCGTGATGTTTATACTCCTTGCTCAGAGAAGATGCAGGCCGCCTCCGAAGGTTCCAGTTGTCGTGGCAATCTTCCAGGCCCATCCTGGAGATATCCGCCAAGGGCACATAACGGTACCTTCCCGACCTTGAGCCAGCTGACGTGATGGAGATGTGATAAACACTTACCTCGATGCTCGAAGAAATTGGGCTTCATTACAGGCGATGCAAGGTTGTGAATGTTGAAAGAATCAAACTACAAGCCACACGCTCCAATGTTCTCTGTGTCCATCATCTTGTACAGAAGATGATCTCCTGTGAACCGCTCTGAGAGCCGTGGTTATTGCTAACCAGGCATGTGTAATGTGAAAATACGAGATAGTTAATTTCATATGTTACCTTCATTTATTTCTCTGATTTCTGCATGCATACATTCACTGTACATTCATTTGTTTCCCAGTCAATAATAATAATAATAATAATACAGTAGCTTGCTGCAGAGGGCTATGATGGTCAGGCGACCTTTGCTAAGAATGCTTATTTAATTTATTTGGAGTTATACGAGTCATTGGACATCACGAGGCATTGGTAGAGTTACAAAGAGGAAAGGGGCAGGAAAACTGACAGACCCTATATTTAGATACGGTCCCGGCATCGCCTGGAGTTATTTCGGAAAATCCTGGAAAACCGAAACCAGGAAGGCCGAACCGGGAATTAAACCTTTCACCGAACGCAATGTGAGTGTTTAGTGGATGAATGCTGAATGCAATCCTCAAAACGTAATTTTTTTTTTTACATTTATAATGCTAAATATGTCAAACATAATTTTATAATTTGATTTTCAAAAAACGTTAGCAACTGTTATTTTGTAATTCTTTCTAGTGCATCAAAACCGGTGAAATTTACATAGAGCCCTATTTGTTTTTTGTTTGTAAAAAAAAAGTATTTATTCATTGACATTGTCTATATATTTTAAAATAATTTCCTATTTCAACTGCGTGAAAGTAGGCTTGGCAGTTAAAGGCCTGAATATATGTATATATATATATATATATATATATATATATATATATATATATATATATATGTATATATATATTTATTTATAATACCAACGAGTGGCATGGAGCATATTTTATAAAGGAACTAATTACCTAACGTTTGTAGCTAACTCAACTGACTTATAGTTGCAAGGTGTTGATGGTGTCAACTACTAATACCTGGGTATCCTCGTACTAAGCTCATTTATCGTGTCAAGTGTATATATGTTGTCGTATATATCTTCACATATGCTGGTTACGATGCCCAAGTCACTTACTCTCTCCTGCAAATTACAACTGCTATTAATTGGTACGAAGTGCAGTGGCGCAGCCAGAATTTGGTTTTTTTGGCGCGGGTTTGCAAGGGGGGGGGGGGTGTGATGGGGTTTGTTGTCTAGCAAAAAAAATATATATATATATACACACACATCATTTTTGTTTATTGTATAAATAAAATAGATACAGAATATAATTGATATTTTTCAAATTTCAAAATATATATTTTTTTAAAACTTTTTAATTTAAAATAAACTTAAACAGTCCGCCTGTTCATTGTAGATTTTTTTCTGACTTTTTTCTTCGATAGGCTCTGAGGGGGGGGGGGGTTAACACCCAAACCCCTTCCCCCTCGCTGCGCCTCTGCGGAGTATATTCATTTCTGGCGTGTTTCTTTCGTCAGTTGTGAGTCCCTACTTGACTGGGTAAAGCTGCTACTGGTGAACTACGAATGGATGTATGTGATTGGTCTGTAAACAATTACACAGCGTCACACAACATTCGTCTAATTATGCAACAGCCACGACGCTACACAGATTTGTTGAGCAGTGAACTTTTCGCGAAAATAATTTTGCTCCAGTTTGTTTCCGGGTCATATGAGCACATCTGCAGCTGTGATACATAGTCAGTTACCAGATGTTTTAACTGTCAGTGTCTCGGTGTTCTACCTGCAAATAACAGGCGTGTGGTGTTGAAATAACATTTCTGTAGTTGGCACAGTCAAATTACAGACGCGACTTCACAGTCACGTTGCCAATAACTATGAAGTACAGCTGCAGATGTGCACATAAGGCACGGAGACAAACTGGGGCTAAATTATTTTCGCGAAGTTTTCACGGCCCTACATATTTGTAATGCGCTGGCGGAAACGATTGTCGCTATTTCACACCATCTTTAGCTGCCTACCAAGTTTACAGCTACGGAGTTTAATCGGGAAATATAAAGTAAAACTTAGCAAAGCTTAAATAGGAAAGCAATTTATACAAATTCATTAATTCCTACAAATCAACTAAAAAATTCTTTCAAGCTCTTATTACGGAATTTTGGTATAGTACTTTTACACAAGAGATTTCATGTAGTTCTTTCTGCAACATGATTTTTTCAGAATGTTTACGTAAATCTTGTTTAATTTGAAATTGTTATCCATGAACAACTAGCAATTAATTAATTTCAACTCTGGTTCGGCAGTAAACTCAGTGGGTTCAGGCTTCCTGGTCAGAGATAGTAAACATGAATGCCACACAGTAAACATTTTTTTGTACTTTTACAAAAAGATTTTTTTGGAAACCTGTTTCCAAAAAAAATTTTTGTAACACTACAAAAATGTTTTGTAATATTTACAAAAAACTTGTACTTTTACAAATTTATTTGTATATTTACAAACATTTCTGTAAATCTACAAACAAATTTTGTGTATTTAATGCTAATATTTGGTTCACTTTACAACAATCGTTTGTAGTGTTACAAATTTTTTTTGGAAACTAGTTTCCAAATTTTTTTTGTAAAGTTACGAAATGTTTTGTAAAATTTGTCTGGTCTTCAATGCTTATTTTGTTTCAAATAGAAAAATTTACTCATTACCATTTATTTTACTAGTTCCTAAAGGTGTACACAATATCTGTAACCACTTTAAAAGGTTTCGGACATCTCGCATTTATTACCTGGTTGATAATGATCTGATATTAGTTTACAAGATTTTCCTTGTAAATGAACATTTTTTTTTAACTGTGCACACAACTTGTTCCTTGGTGAAACACGCTACATATGTATTTATCTACCGCACCATAGTGTTTGTTATCATTGGTTCAAGTACACGCTGAATATAATGTCTGTCAGTGTCGTTTGAATGTTGAACAATTCATTCAGTACTGCACTTCATTTGTCACCAGGTTTTATTTCACTTGTACATACATAACTCGCCTACCGTTTCTACGTATATATTTATATTGGTAGACCTGCATGTGTCGTAGGACATGTTCATCTAAACACACAGTAACCACAATAACTATATATACTAAGGATAGTATTCAATAGTTCACGGATCTCAACAATATAGTATCTTCTTTGGACGAATGTACTCGTTTATGTGCGGCGTGCTATTAAATCTGCTTAGACGGACGGTACCGTACAAGACTAGCAGAGAATATACACTGCAAAACATTATTTGCAAATTTAAAAACAACGATGTATAGGAGTGTTGAAAAATAGTTATGTAAAAGTTGTTTCCCATACATCAATGGTAGCAAGCATATAAAAACATTTTAACGGCGTTTTGTACAGAAAAAATTCGTAATTTTATATTTGTACCAAACATTGTCCAACTCCTGCACGTCACATTAATAGTTATTTCTTACTAGTAAAATATTTTTTCGTTCCATGGTTTTCGTACAAGTTCGTGTCAAAGTAGCGATTTGACAATATTCGCTACTCACCCAATGTAAAAACTATTCAAACTACACGGATGAAATAGTTCAGAGCGAAAGAAAAGTACAAAGCTACAGAACGACACAATTTTACTTCGCTTTAACATTATTAAAAAAAAACACACAGACACTCAAAGATATGCAAATAAGTATGTACATTCAAGAATTGTTTTTATGAAGTCAAACAGTTTTTACGTGAAATTATAAATGAGTCATTCTGTAGCTTAATACATTTACTGTCACTCTAAATTGTGTCAATAATATCGTTTGAATAGTTTTTACTTTGGGAAGTACCGAAAAAAAATCAAATCGCTACAATGTAATGCACTTGCACGAAAACCACGAAACGGAAAAATATTTTATCTGTGGGAAATTACTATTAAGGTATTGTTTCATTGACCAGTATTTGGAATAACTATAAATTTACAAATATTTCGGTACAGAGCAGTCTTGAGGAAACAGTTGAATGTATGCTGGTGTAACTAGACTCTCGTAGTAACAGAGCTAAATAGGCTATATGCTATATTTGCTACCTGAAGTACGGTACGTGTCCCATATTGTGTGAAGGTTAGAACTTACCATAGTGTTTAGGACGTTAAAAAACCATAATTAACTGACCCCCTTCCCTTCCTATGAAATGATTATTCGTTATGATTTAGCCTTTGACCTGCTGACAATATTCTTGTAGATTTAATAATGTCATTTCAGACCGAATATTTACTATGCTATTAAACCTTAAACTAAAACGGTAAATGAACGATAAGGACTAATGCCACTGCCGGGTTGACTAACGACTTTTCGTAAAGACATTATTCTCAACTCGAGGTCCTCGCTGTCAATATGGTAGTTTGGACAACACTTTCTGTTTATGTTGCACACACACAGACATACACATATATACACATAGTGATTATAAGATCATACATAGTACAACCTTACTAGCCGATTTGTTACAAACGAATGCTGTGATATTAACTTCACGGTTTCTACAGTAAATTTAGTCTCTATTTATTTCACCTAGCAATATGGCGTAATGGTAATACGTTAGACTCGCATTACAGAGGACGCGGGTTCGATTCCCGGTTCCGGCCATCCTGATCTCGGTTTGCCATGGTTGCTTGAAATATCTCCTGGAGAATACTGGTATGGTTTCTTAACAAAGGCCATGGCCGACTCCTCTCCCAGCTGCTGTCATTGTACCAAGTTGTGTCACCGTCTATAATTACCTTGTTGTCGACGAGACCTAACTCACACTCACCTTACTACTATTTGTTTCAGTCAGTACACCAAGTAAACAATAAGTGCTTTCACAGCCTTCAAAACCTTCTCAAGTTTTGTGAAACGAAGCACAAGCTCTTTAATTCTTACATCTCATGGTTTGCAGTAGAATAGATTCTCGCTTGACAAATACGTACAATTTCTTTACAACAAGTTACCCAGTAGCCCGAGTGAGGATATTTTGTGCTACAGGCTGTTCGGGATAAAGTGAGTATTAAAAAAAGCCCTGCTTAAGTTCTATTTTCAGCCAGTTCGTATATTTCCGCGCGTAACAGCTAACTACGGTGAATGTGTATCCTCTCTGGACAAGTCACTAGATGTTTACACATGTGAGATAAGTTGTGCAGTCGGTTTAAACCTATATAGTTTGATTTTAACAAAAAGTTGATTGATAATACAACAAATAAGTATGACGAATTTCAATTCACTTAATATTAGTATATAATATATGAAATTCTCGTGTCACAGTGTTTGTTTCCATACTCCTCCGAAACGGCTTAACCTATTTCAATGAAATTTTGTATATTCATTCGGTAGGTCTGCGACGAGGTTTATGTCTATATATTTTATGCTCCTAAGTGATATTGTTTAGTAAATATTTGTAATTTAATAATTTTAGAACCAGGTCTATAACTGTGTAAGTGATAGTTGATCAGTTATCCCCACGAGCTGATACCAGTCTATCCCCACCAGGTGTCGCTGCTCTATTATTATTTATTAATATTTCTTTATTATTAGACCTCTTCCACTTATATACCACATCCTTACACACTTACAATAAGTTATTTATGTGACAAAACAACGTTTGTCGGGGCAGCTAGTTGTATAAAAATAGGCAATCACATGGAACTATATTCAGCAATTCGCTGCCAACCTTACAAGCTGCAAGGTAACTATAGTTAATGTTGACTTAGATCGGACCCCGGATTTTCGCATGTGGGAATCGTGCCGGACGATGCCGCTGATCGGCGGGTTTTCTCGGGGATCTCCCGTTTCCCCCGCCCATTCATTCCGGCTCTTGTCCATACTCACATCATGTCACCCCTCACCACACCAGCACTAAAGACCTGACCTCGATGTTGAGCGCTGACCAAAATCTCTCACTCACTCACTCAGTGTTGATTTATATGCAGTAACAGCTAGTGTTTTTTTTTAAGGTTGAATCTTCAGTGCTCCCTTTATCCCGAATGGCCTATAGTATGTACCACAATCAGCAACCAATCATAAAACGGTCGTGTTCCAGCAACAACCAATACGCATCAACCAGGAAGGGGCGCTGTCTATTGGTGCTTGTCTCTGGTTTTGTACAGTACCGAACAAGACTCTACTATTTTGTAGCACGGCACACGGGGATGAATATACTCGGGATAATAGTTGTGTGGGTTAGGTATCATTATTGTGTTGAAGTATATTAAGGTAGCTGCCTGTCCTAGCCGCTGAGAATTGTGAAGAGAGAGATGCAGTCGTTACAAGGTTATTATAAAACTGCTCACTACACATGAGAAATGCCTACTTAGTTATAACATTATAAAAATGTTACACGTGCAACTACACCTGTCAGATCATCCATAACGTCGAAGGCTCGTTCTTTCACGGCTGAAAATTATGACAAATGATATTTTCCCGTCTTTTTTAGGTATGAAATTCTTGGTACAAAATCTACTGAAAGCTATAGGAATGTAAATAATATACCTACTATTATGTTATACAATGACAGTGGCAGCAATTAATGCCTTGTAAAGGGAGTTACCGATGAAATACTGCCCGCCAGTTCAGTGACTTGCACCTAGAGAGTATAATGAGGTGTGGTGTCCGTGTTGTGTCGTCCTTATAGCTTCCACACTTCTAGGAATCAACGCACAAAACATATCAACTAAGGCCGCCACCTTAAGTGGCATGTCAGTTGTTGAATGGAAATAAAACATTTCTTTAGACATTATAGTATATTGGCCAGTTCATTGGTATATTTTTACGAACAATTTTCTTCCCTTCTAAGGAACTAGTAATAATGCGTATTTTAATTTATATTTTATCATTATTATGTAAATCAGTTAAATATCTGCGTGCATTATGTATTTCTCAACTCAATATTTTTTTGTTAAAATAATTTTTGTGTTATGTGTTTGTGTTTCGTTTATACGTTTTGTATTTAGTTGAGCAATAAAAAAAGTTCCGTTAGTTAAAAAAAATTTAAATTTTTTTAAAATTTGTAATCTTATCTTTTCTTACACTTAACCACGTACAGAAAGTGTTACACAGTTATAAAAAATGGTTTTCATTTCGTACACTTAATTCATACTTCCCTAGAAAAACACCAACACTTTTTATTTATACCTAGGGCCTATGTGTACATTTAAAACACATTCATATTAGAAACAAAAAAATACGATTAACAATATAATAATCCGTTTCATATCGAAGGCAGTAGGTGCAACAATAGGTTAGGTTTTAGATACTACTTGCACTTTTCATGTATTATGTTTTGTAGAAGATACTTTTTATTCTGTCAAATAAACAGTCCATTATGCAGAAGTAACAATCTTGTATAGAACAGATCGTTCAGGTGTTTGCAAGAACAATACAAACTTTAACAGACATCCAAATCAGATTTTTGGTCTATTTTTTCTCAGTATAGAACACTGTTGAGTACTAAATCTAACTCCTAAATGACATCTCATTGTCGAAGTAATGTGGCCACAAGTCACAAGTAAGCATTTGTAAACAGGACAAATGTAAAGTTTGGGTACATTTATTAATGTTCAGCCTTGAATGATGGTTTGAATGGCAGATGACCTAAGTATCAACACAATACCTGTTCACTACTTAAGCGTAAACATAACCAAGGTCACTTTTTAGCACGTTACCAAGCTATCGCACAACAAGGGACACTCTTCCTTTGCGTTTATCAAGTCATTAGTCTCCCTTCAATATTAACGATATAGTTATGGCCTAGTTACATCAAAGATGATAAATAACTCAGCATATATTTGTCGTTTTTTCGAGGTTATGCGTTTATGGGTGTGTTCTCTTGTCACTGTGATATTTGCTCCAAGTTAGACAGTTTTAAATTCTACAATTATGGGCACGTGATTTTCGCTAAGAGATGTTTTCATCAGCTGGTTTCAATTTCTTTCTTGTACGTCTGTAGCTCTGCTTCATGGCTATTGGCAGCGTATCTTTGTTCACAGATATATCTCATCCGACTGAGCCAATCATAACAAGATTACTGAGACACCACACGCACGTGACTTGCTGGTAAAACATCGAGAAACTGACAGTTATAATCATCCAATCACTGACCACGAAGCAGAGCTGCAGGTGTGCACATAAGACATTGAAACAATCTGGTGCAAAAATCTTCTAACCAAAATCAGGCGTCCCCTACCCACAATTTTTGTTCAGTGACACATTAAAGTCAACATTTTAATGGTTTTGGAACTCACCAATAATAAATACGAAACTATTTAAAAAAACAAAAGATAATATGAAGTGAAAATATATTATTAAATTTATTAATGAATATTAAACTATCATTCGTGGAAGTATTGCATCAAATACACAGCAAAACTGACAATAATTTACATAGAACAAAAATTCCATACAATTTTTTTCCTGGTTTCTTTGTTCAGTTACAAAATATTATTTATAAAACGTTTAACTTGTGCTAAAGAAATAATTTGTGAATGTTCAATTTGTACAACAGCGATAGAGTTGAGTGTTTCCGGAGATGTTTCCCTACATCTTCTCTGTGTCAGTTCAGCGTCGAAGCACGGGATAATCACAATTACAAGTTACTTTTTCTTATTCACGGCTTTCATTAAAATAGGCTTGGCAATTTCCATGCTTTCCTCTACCCATCATGGTCGGACATGGACAGGTAGGAAAGATTTGTGTCTCTCGCGATGAGCTGATGAGGAGGACAAGAAGGGGGGAAGTCGACACACCCTTCCCCCCTCGATCATCATACCGTGGGTGGTCGGCACAGGCTGTGGTGCGGGTCCAGAACCACTTGGGGGGGGGGGGTGGCACCAGAGAAGCACGTCCTTTCAGCAATTGGCAGCGCACGAAGAGGTTCTTGTACGCGCTGCTGAGCCTGGCCCGAGATGAGATGGTCCATGCTGGATGCTGCAGTCACGGCATCTCTCTTACCTCTCGTCCTTCTCCTCTCCTCTACTCACAGGAGGAGAACAGGGGCAAAGGTACGAAAAGAAAAAAAAAGAAACCATTAACTCCTTCACAGATTGCCCCGGATTCACAATGCGCCCCCGAAAAAAAAAGTGACGTCCCTTTCTGTCGCCTGGAGAACCATCACGTCTGTTCTTGTGCCACGGTGTTGAATTGTAAAGTGGCTGGACGGAACTTCCGAACAATTTTCAGATCTCCAACCCCCTCCCCTCCTGGCCGTCCTTCCAACTCCGACTGAAAGAACGTCAAACAGGAGATCTGGTTTTTAACCTTCCCTAGGAGATGAGCTCGACCGACCGTGCAGATCCTAACTAGGCGAGCTAAACGGTTAGCTGACGGTCCAGAGGTCGTCTTACCCGTGCTCGCCGTCATGGCGTGAACGTCTTCCTGACGACGGCTCGAGCTGTTGATGAGCCAGGCCGTGGGAAGACTTCCAGGTTCGCCGAGCTGTGTCGTGGAATGAGTAAGAAGCGTGAAGGCACGGGTGTACTTCGAGATCGTTTCGGCGTATCCAGTCTGCGTCATCCCAAAACTGAGGTTAGCACAATGTTAGAGCCACGACAGTATGGAGAAAAGAGTCTTGCACATTTTGGCTTCAATTCCTTATGTGCACATCTTCAGCTCTGTTTCATGGTCAGCGACCTCACTTATCTTGGGGTTGGAATGGCAAATCACACATGCATAATATCACAATAACCTTATTATGTTTGGTGTACAATAGTCAAACGAGAGACATGTCTGAACAAAGACACGCTGTAAAATACCACGAAGCAGAGCTTCCGATGTGCACGTACGGCATTTGAACGAAATGGCGCAGAAATCCTTTCGTGTCAAACTTTTGGCTCAAAAGATTGTCCACGATAGCCGTGGTCTATGCCGTGCGGGCATGTATTTATTTGTACTAGCTCGCTTTAATTAGGGACAGAAAATTTTTCGCAAACTGATTTGAGAACAAATTTAAGAATTAACAAATGTTTCGGACGTAATGATCTAGGATGACAGTGTATTGTTTACGCATTGAAGGACTACCAACGTAATGTCATTCACAGAACTATGACAATGTCCCACTCTACCTAACTGAAGTTGAGCATACACATGACTGCTTACAAGTTGAAGCAAGCATCCATTTGGGAAATATGTAGAGACGTTCAAATTTCGGCTTATTACTTAGCGACAGACTAGAATCCACTGGCCTATACTCATCAAAACACACTCCGAGATGTTGGTGGTACTGTAGCATCGTGTGCCCGCGCTACAGGAAAGTGGGTAACTTGCAGTTGTCTTTATGTCACTGATTGTTAGTGGCCGGAAAATTTCGCTAGTTCAATGAACTTCTGTTAGAATGCTCTTCCTATGCATACTCAAACCCCGACCATTTGTCTACTAGCTTCTACTGAGTGGAACAACACACAATGAACTAATATACGGGACTTCAGTACGAATAGGACAATGAATTCTAACATGAAGGTCATTGAATACACAAAATTTTCCGGCCCCTATTGATGCTTAAACAGTCCATCGAGTGGTGCCACACATTCTGTCAGCTAACATCAGAGGTCATATGAGCATACAGTAAGTTGGACTCCAGCCTGTCAGATAATAACGTGATATTTGCTGGTCTCTATACACTGTACGAGGTTCAAACATGAATAATATTGTGAAGTTCAGTGTAAAGATAACAGGACACACACACTGTTTGTTTATTTAATTAAATTATTACTTAAAATCAAATTAAATTATATGACAGAATGGCCATATTTCAGAAACATTTTGCTGTTGTTTTGAACTAACCTATTTGAAAATAATACGTTTTAAAGAACTATGAAATATTGAACACTATCCGTAAGTACATATATTCTGTGTGGTTGGTGAGTATGTAGATAGACAACTCCTCCAACATAACAATTACTATTTTTAGATGCACCAGGTGAGTTCTGTTGTGTAGAACTGAAATTGAAATAAAATGTTAGATAAGAGGGCTTTACTTCTCGTCGTCTGCGAGTTTGTTACAGACGGGGACATACAACTTGACAGAATGACAGCAATTTGGACAAAAATCGGCCATGGCCTCTGTGAAGAAACTATCAGCATTCCCCTGGAGCGATTTCCGGTAGTATGATAAATCGAAGTGATGTTTGTTGGAGCCAAGGAGGGAACACACGTCCTCCTGAATGCGAGTTCAGCGTATTATGGTTGCACCACTTCTCTCTGTGTTAAAATAACTCTACATCGAGTCAGTATAACTCCGTGGATTTATGTATTCATCTGTCAGGAGTATAGATGTCCCAGTGCTACCAACTCACTTGCCACCACAGACATTCCTCGGTTTATAACAGTACAAGTGGGTAGCGTGAAGTACATTATTTTCTTATTTATGGTTTTTAATTCAAAACCAGAGACATTTTCATTGCAGCGTAGATGAAGAATATTCGCGCACGGTATTGAAAGTGTTGATGGTTTTACACTTGGTCGTTCTTCGGCTTAGAATATTTTATGTTTTACACATAAATGTGCTTCCTTCGTTTTACATACGAGTAGTTTTTGGTAATGCCACCACGAAATAACGATATAAGTATTTAAGCAATATATCGATATCTGCAAATATAAATCTCCCCTCGATTTTTCATGGAATAGTATATTTATTTTATTTGCAAACATGCACATTAATTTCCTTTTAACGTGTTGCAACATGAACAGAGCCGACAGATATTAGCAAAAACGTATTTTATTACCTTCCGTGCACATCTGCAGTTCTACATCATGATTGGTGGAAGTGTTTCTGCCATCACTCATTTGAATGTGTTAATCAGAATAAGTTTGCTGCATCACCGCACGTCTGTGATTGGCAGATTGAACTCCAATACGCTGAGAGTTATAACACACAATCATTCACCGTGAAGCAGTTAGGTGCAAAATTGTTTTCGGCCAAAATCAGCGGCTCTAAAAATTGAACATTCTTAGGATTGCAAGTACAAATCTCATAACTGGTATTTAATAAATTGTCTAACATAACCGTTAATAAGAGTGTATAATGAACCACGACGTGAGCACCAACCAGTTATAAAATGATGATCTAGTAACAACCAATAATCGTTCCTAACGGAAGAGTGTTGCATGTACTCGCGTCAACTTCTCATCTTGTACAATACTGAACAAAATATACATTTCTTACTAAGGAATTCATGCCGAGCAAGGTGGAGCAACAATACCACTCTGGACTTACATTCGGGAGTACCCGGGTTCGAATCCCAGTTCCGACCATCTTGATTTCGGTCTTACATGGTTTCCCCAAGTCACTCCAGGCGAATTCTCGGTTAGTTTGTTGGTATAGGCCATGGCTGATTCCTTTCACATGTCCTCTCCTTGTGCAACATTGTAGATAAACACATCTAAGGACCTAGCTGTTGACGAGAAGAAAAGTCTAAAGAAATAAATAAGTGAAGAAGTTTACTTGTACTGGTTTGTA
This sequence comes from Medauroidea extradentata, assembly GCA_003012365.1. NCBI lineage: Eukaryota > Metazoa > Arthropoda > Insecta > Phasmatodea > Phasmatidae > Medauroidea > Medauroidea extradentata. The sequence goes on along the minus strand of PNEQ01105599.1, from coordinate 34,798 downwards.
TAAGGGCGAGATTCTGGGGTGGGAACCATTTTTCGTACGTTCCGTTTAAAAGATTGCAATAAATAACTCAGATACCTATATTATAAAGACATTTCGCTCTTCTTCACGGCATAGTAATTAAGTCACTGCAGTAAATTTGTTGTACTTTCACTACATAAAGCTTGAAAACTAAGTTTTAAAATATATTTTTGTTGGATACAAATACAAGAAGTAGCAAATTTGTAAATTATTCGAAATTTTTTTTTCAGATTCCAATGAGAATAAATATCACTAAGGTTTTTTGTAGAAATTTCGATGTGAGAGAAATCTTGCACTTTGGAAGCCTATAATAGTTACAAAAAATATAAATTTACAGAATTAAATACTGGTATGCAAAATAATTTTAGCGACACTGGAAACAATAGAAATTTCTTATGAATACAACAGTAGTATTAGGTATTTTATTAGTGCACAGTATATCTATGCGTTACAATAATAACTTCTAAGTTACAAAAATTATATTAGATATATTAGAAAAAATTAATTTGTAATATATATATATATAATTAAGTCACTAGTTACACAACTTTAACTAGTTGCGCGAAGTTTCATAAATTTGAAACAAAATACATCAATGTGAGGTGAAAGGGTTTTTCGGCCCTTTAAAAGCAGATTAAGGTGAAGTGAAGGGACAACATAACAGCCACGCCCGAGTCAGGATTCGAACCCAGGACCACTCGCACCATAAACCAGCGACTAACCGACTGCTCAATGGAGGCTGGCCTAAATGTACCAATAATCCTGATATTCACTGTACAAACACATCCTAAATAGTAATGGAAATTATTAACCTATGTAGAGTATAATGCGTTTACCATACATCAGCTTGTAATATGAGCAAGTGTTAAGTATTGTTGTTATATAAGTCTGCTAACATCTGTATAAGTTTGACTAAAATGTATACAACTCTACCATTCATGTATAGCAACAAATTTTTCCGTGCCTACTTTTTAACACTACTGTACATTTGTGCTAAATTTACAAATAAGTTCCTACAGCTCTTTAAGTTTTATAATTCTGTATAGCGTTGTGTAGAAATTAATCGACGTATAAGTACAGATAGATTTTTTTCTCGGTAGCGAACAGTGCAAAGTTGTAGCCGCAGAGCGAAGAGGAAAGTCTTGTCGTGGGTCGAGAATCACTTCCAAGGCACATCTTCCACCTGCAGTTTTCTGGAACTGCCCTCCTCCTCGCCTATCTCTCTGCTCGCCGTAATGTGTCAAAGTTGTCCACTTAGACGGACTCGCGGCTCGTAAAGCGACACCCAGACTCCTGCACAAGTTGCTTCTCTGCTCAGACTTTGGAGAGCAGGTGGACCAGGGGACTGGGGGGATGACAGAGAGGGAGATATCGTATCTAGTCGACCATCACGGTGCCGTTGACGGACGATCATCTGGCGACAATCTTCGCTGAAGACTGAGAAGAAGATCCTCAAGAAGTCCACTCATAAAGCAACAGAAATATCTCACTGACTGAGCTGATCAGCGGACATTATTAACAATGTCTGCTAGATACTGGAACGCAAAAATAAATAACAACGTTTTTAAAAGTAATTGGAAAAACTGCAAAACAACAAACGTAGCCAACTATATGAGCAAACATTTATCCAAAACGATACATTTGTTAAAAATGATCTCTTGTGCCGCAATTATATGTACGACGTTTCAACGTCAGAAATTGTTCCTCAGAAATATGCTACTCATGAAATGAATTTGCTTAGACAGTTGGTATAAGGTTGCTATATTTTATTTTTGCCAGTAGGCTTCCAGAAACCTTCAATTTTAAACTGATGTTTTAGTGCTGAATCATGTACCGTGCAATCTTAAACTCCTGGTTTGTTGATACCTATATCTTTTCAACGTGGGTGAACGATTTAGTGAAATAATGTGTACATGCTTTACTGTAGCGGCAAGTCATTTCAGAAAACCAAGAGTGAACAAAGTATACCAACAAAGGAATAAACAAGTCGGACTGGCTGTACTCAACACATACAAATCCAGAGAGAAATTGTGACAAATCAAAGAAACACAAAACGGAAATTAATGTTTTTATTTATTTTTTAGTTTAATTTTTGATTTTTATTTTCCTGTGAGCGTTTCTCAGGTTTTGTTATTAATTTATATATTGAATATCTAGCCAATTGGGTTTCTTTCTTCTTTATTGTTTTACTCTGTTTCCCGAGGCGACTCAGCACTGCAGGGGCGTATGCCCGTAATATCTATTAAATGGTTTATACTACAACACCGAGCATACGGCCCGTTATTTACTAGTTGCAAGTACCAACCTCTGCACAAAGGAACCCAGATAAACATTACCGACTGGGAGTGAATCCGAGAGCAATACAGCCAACCCCTGAGAGACAGGTCCATAAACTTGCATTCCGTAGACGTACATCAATCCTTGACAAATGACATGTAATGAATGAAGCCCTGCGATAAAGCAGTGTCGGATGCAAGGACAAGGCAAATGAGAGTGCCCACAGAAAACCTAGTTCTGATCATAAATGGCCAAGCGCGGAGGAGCAATGAGGTAAAACATAAAACATCTGCTTCGCAATAGTGAGGGCACGTGTTTGATCCTCGGCTCCGGACATCATCATGACTCCCATAGTGAACCTCTATCAAGGCCGTGTGCTGTCATAGGGCAAGGAGATAATACTAAGTAAATAATTTACAATGCCACATGCAAGCTCATAAATTACTTCATGACTTAATGAGTTTAGTTATATTGAAGGATTTAATGAAACAAATGTTATTTATTTCTAACTACGTTGAATAATTCATTATAATTATGTGTCTTAGCGACTTCACTTGAGAAGACGCTAGAAATTATTTTATACGGACTGTGAACCAATAACAAACCTAAATGAAAGCACCCATAGAATGAAAACACACCCGCGCTATACATAGCCACTCTCTGCAGCAGTAGCCTATGTACAAATGCACAAATGGCCGAAGACAGTTAACTAACACAGGACTGTGCAGTCTAGCTGGTTATTCATCGACTCCATGCAGTTCCCGGGTCCCTGCGTAATGTGTAGCGACCAAAAATTGTGTGAACTAATACGAAAAGACGTAATATGTAGAACTAGTGTACATGTGAGTTATTTTAGTTAAAGTTATTGGGTCGCTGAGTCCACGAGTCGTATGAACCTTAAAACTGTATAGTTGTAAGTACCATACTTCTGTTAAAACAGGGACAACAAAACAGTTTGTCGGTTATATGTGAACTGTTCCTTCAACAATCTGTTTTGTAGAAGAAATAAAGAGCCTTGTTGTTTTACACACCAGACGGTAACCTCTACAGAACAGATTGTTGAAGGAACTGTCCAGATGGTACCGACAGACGAACTGGTTTGTTGTCCCTATTTTAACACAAGTATGGTAACTTCAACATAACTTTTTTCTTAGTGATACAACAATGTGTTAAACCCTCACAGACTTTCACGCTATGTTAGCAGATTTAAGATTGGTCCATCAATGAAACATCAGACGTCAAATTCTACCTTAGGACAGAGTCTACTCAGTACTTTGGAGTGCAGCCGGTAGGCTGTTGAACCCAGAGAAAAAGGTATGGCATGTCATACAAAAATACGTTCCTTTACACGGCGAAACAAGTAGGTATGTAATATAGCCAACAACATTTTTGCTGGCAGAAAATTCTATGAAACACGTTTCAAATTGGTTTGTTGTTGTAACGAAATATATGTTTAACAGGATTAGAGCCTCCTTATGTGTAACAGGATTAGAGCCTCCTGTTGGGCGAACAAAATCAACCAGGAAACACTATATATATATATATATATATATATATATATATATATATATATATATATATATATATATATATATATATATATATATATACACACACACACATTCATCGTTTGTACGGTTATTTCATATACTACATGAAAACGGTTGACTACACACCTTTTTCTCTGTAAACCTGTGCCATTTGCAGGCCGTTATTCGTTTCATTTTGCAGACGAATAACGGTTTAAGAGAGACATACAAAATCAATCTGAAACCTTAACACGTCTACAACAAAACAAGGAATTAATCAAGTGGTATGTGATGTAAGAAAGTTGGTTCTATGGGGCAGCAACTATACGTAGCAGATGATGTAGTTAACGTATCATAGCGAGAGACAAGAAAATATCACAGGTTCAGTAAGTTGAAGGATAAACATCACAACCATATGATTGTTCGCAGATCATATATTTTTTAATAGACTGGCGGCTAAGGTGAGTTAGCCAATCTTATTCTACTTCTTGTTCTCTGTGCGGTTTTTTTATTGGCTACAAGACATTTAGGTCGTGACAGACACACTGCAGTACAATACCAAGTGTGAGTGAAACTTACACGGGCTAAAAATCTAAGTTATCGTATAGTCAATTTGTGAAATTTTCCTTCCACCAGTTACGACGAAGTCTACCCTGCTCATCTGTTTCTACCATGTAGTGCAATGTTTATATTACTTCAATGGTTGTGCAACATTAAAATCCTCAGGACAGTAGTATGTCAACACAGACATGTCTTACAACAGCCCTCCGTACGAAACTAGCACATTACATCTGAATTACTACGACGCGGAAATTCCCACCAATTCTCAGGTTGCACCAAAGTTCAGGGGAAATTCAAGTGACTAAATTTGTTTTCGCCCCATGGCGGCCTGCAAAGACGCTGCATTATGCATTGGCAACTTTCCGGTAAACTTTATCCCCTCCCTGCACACAAGTTTCTCTCGCGCTCTCTGCTCCCCGCCTCATCCTCTGAGCCTCTCTTTAGCACGAGGGAGAAAGGGAACAGAAAAATTGAGGTTTGCGGTTCGCATTGGAATAAATATTGGTTCTCCGTGTCGCCTGGATGGCGAGCTGAACAAGGGACTGCACGCCGCGATTAAAATTCATTAGAATGCTGATGGCAAGGTGGTTGAGGGTGGACGAAGAGGGTATGGTGCCCTTGGAGGGGAGGGGAAGGGATGTGTTCCCCCTCTCCTCATTCCACCCCCTCCCCTTCTTCTTACCAGAGAGAACGCAGATCCAAATAGGGTTTCTGACCCGCTCAGAATACTTCTTCTCGAAAGCACACGAGAGAAAGACGAGAAGAAAGAGAGAGGAGAAGAGGGTGGAACTACAGGCTAGTGGTCAAGGCAGGGAGTGGGAGGGGCAAGAGAAGGAAGGAAGGGGGTAGAAGGGAAAGTCAAGAGAAAAAATAAGTTCACCTCCCGGGCTGACCAGAAATTGCCGACGGGAATTGCAAAACGGCTCAAGTTCTAAGGGCTCAGCCGAATATTTGTCTCCTCGTATTTCTCTCTTGCCTTACAGCAATCCGCACGCACATGAGAACACCAAGCACATTAATTTTCGGTTTAAAATTAGAATTTAATAACAGTCTGGTTGGTAACCCTTACTTAATTTGGACGCGTGTCTTAAAAGGCTAAAACTGTCGATAATTCTAACACGTAATAAATACTAAACACATGTTCTGTGATGCAATAGCAATTGTTTTATAGGTTGAAATGAATTGAGAAGTACGAGAAGTTTACTTTCCTTGATATTTCTGCAGTAATATAACCCTACGTGGAACAACTCATTGACTGCAGCACTACCTTGTCATATGTACAACTGTCCCTCACTGGGGCAACAGACAGTGTACAAGTAACTGAGGACATAGTGTACACAGTACTGTGCAGTCTAGCAGGACTTCTCAATTAAATCTACCTTCGGGCCACTTGCTTCAATTTTATAACTACCAAAATCACTCGGGAACCAAAATTAAAAAAAAAAAAAAAAAAAAAAAAAAAAAAAAAAAAAAAAAAAAAAAAAAAAAAAAAAAAAAAAAAAAAAAAAAAAAAAAAAAAAAAAAAAAAAAAAAAAAAAAAAAAAAAAAAAAAAAAAAAAAA
>PNEQ01105599.1:18214-28752 GCA_003012365.1 Medauroidea extradentata | reverse complement strand
AATTCTTATAAAAAAACATTTTCGCTGATTTCTGACATTTTGATGGCGGGCCAGTAGAAATCTCTCTGCGGGCCGTCTATTGAGAAGGCCTGGATGTCGTTTAACTTTTCAATACACGAATTGGCATTGTCCTATTAATAAATCACAGCCTGCATTCCATACAGGCATCGTGTGGTAGGTATAAGGTGACTGCCTAAGTGGGAGTATTTTGTTATTTAGCGGCCTACAAGTGGGATGCAGTAAGGGCGACAAAGCACATGCCTCACGCCTCACACTGACCTCTAGGTGCAAGTCAGTGAACTAGCTTGCAGTTTTATAGTCGACAACTATCCTATATCAGACATTATGTATCATTTTATGACGTAATATTGATGCTTAATGTGTTTTGTACGTGCCTGTACCTTTTAAAGTCTATCAGCAAAGATTTTCATATTTAAAACGGACCGCCAATATACCCACTTCCGCCATTATCGGCCGCTAGAAAATATGCTGTAATGTATATTGGTGAACCCGAAATGAGTATACTTACGTCTAATATACTCTGAATGCTATTCCTAAGCAGACGTCAGTCATGTGCGATGAGCGGTTTTCAAATAATCTTGTAACGGCCATAGTTCTGCACGTCGCCCAGCGTTCACACACCGTGTTTACGATTGTAGATGTGTTGCACTTGAAGGAAACACATGTCCAGCACTGCACTATGTCAGACATCAGTTCACAATGCAGCAGACTCCTCAGTGACCAGCGAGGTGAATGAATGGTTAAATATTACATCAGTCAGCACCCTGAATGTAAACTAGTCGCAAGGCAGTGACTCGGCTTAAGCACACTTCAGACCAAAACTATTAACAATTAAGACACTTAAGGCCTCGCTCTGTAGTTTTGCAGTGGTTTCGAAAATATTTTTCAACGCAAATTTATACATTTCTCAAAAATTCATTCTTTCAATTTTAACACTTAGGCGTATTCATCACCGTTTGTATCTGAATTTCTCTGTTGCAATACACCAAACGGATTTTTAGGTTTTTGCCCCTGAAATGTTACATATTTTGTTGTCAAAATAAGCCAAAATGAAGCAAAATAATGTTTTCCTAGCAAACGGAATATTATTAAAAAAAAAAAAAAGCTCTGGCAAATTTTCGTATCGTATGACTGTACACAGTTGAAAATTTTTTCAAAACACTTCGTTAAAAAATATTTGAGTTATTTGCAATTGTTTGAAATATATGAAAGATCATGGTCTTAAGCTCAAATATTTACGTTTTATAAATGAAAAATGTCTTCATTTGTTACAATATTATTCACCAAAATCATGGAAGAAATGTTATCAAAATTTTACTAAGTTAGTAAACATAGTTTTTGAGACTGTATAGTTTAACAGTTGAATAAAATTATACTATACATAGAGACACCTGATTTTCCTGGAAATATTTTTGCACCACTTTGTTTCAATGCCTTATGTACACATCTGCAGCTGTGCTTCATGGTTATTTGCAGCGTGTCTTAAGAGGCGTCACTTATTAGACTAAGCCAATCAGAAGAAGGTTACTGCGACACCACACATCTGTTATTAGAGGCTAGAAAACCAAGACGTTGAGAGTTAAAACAGCCAATCACTGGTCACGAAGCACAGCTGCAGATGTGCTCTTAAGGGCGCGGGACACCGCAATTTTTATCACCATTTATTTTTTTATTTGTACCAGATATTTTCTTTTCTTATTTTAGACACAAAATGTAACAAAATTAGGGTCTTATGAAATTTTTTTTATCTCTCATAGTTTTCGCGTAATAGCTTGTTAAAGTCGTATTTTGCATGTTTCCGTTTTAACGACTACACTAAAACCAACTGATATACCAAACTAAAAAAAAAATCACAGTATATAAAGACATTGTAGTCTACAACGTCATGCTCATAAAATTAAAGAATAAAAATTATTTGTATGTTTAAAAAAATTATTGAATTTTTAAAATTTATATTTTCAGTTTCTGCATTTTTTAAAATACAAATAATTTATATTCTTTAATTTTATGAGCATGTCATTGTAGCCTGTAATGTCTTTATCTACTGTATTTTTTTAGTTTGGAATATCAGTTGGTTTTAGTGTAGTCGTTAATACGGAAACATGCAAAATATGACTTTAACAAGCTATTACGGGAAAACTATGAGAGATAAAAAACTTTCATAAGAGCCAAATTTAATCACAATTTGTGTCTCAAATAAGAAAAAAATATCTGGTACAAATAAAAAATTAAATAATGATGATGAAAATTGCGGTAGACCGCGCCCAAGGCATTGAGTCGACGAGGAACAGAAATATTTTCGCGGAAATCAGGTGTCTCTGGTCATAATCGACTGAAACAGTATAGTATAATCCTTTCTCTCTGGCAAGTCTTTCATTGGCTGCAAGCATTTCAAATCGTTACGAGTACTTTAGAAGTCCATTATCAAGCGTAGCTGACACTAATGCGTAGGGACTTGAACAACCCGCATTTTATATTTTTTCAAACGACAGCTTTGAAACAACTGTAAGTTCATGTCGCTTTCTCAATAAGTTCTTGACATATTAGACACCTCCTGGAGGTTGCTGAGCCAATAATAAAGTAACTGAATCCAGACCCAGTCACGTGGTATCACTATATCAGCGGGCAGCCTGCTTGAGTGAGCTGATATTCTTGGAAATACAGCCTTCCCTGCAGAGGACATTGGAAACTTCGTGTCTCACTCAATATCCGAGGTGATAATGTTGAAACTTAGCTGAAAGATACATTTGCATATTTGGGCACTGCAAGTATTTTACAGTTTATTACTCTCCCGTTAATTTTTTACATCCCATAGGATGTTTAAATATAAATAACTCTCGTAACTAAACGCATGTTCTGCTAAATAAGGCTTGAATTTCATCCACAAATGCATTTCAAACGAAACATATTTAATATGTTTGTATAGTGCATTCGCATAACACAAATAATCCAGTCTATACAGCTCGTTTAGCACGTAACTTAATTACTTGTTTGTATAAGATAGGTCATTGGTTTTTTAGTGATAAAATATCATTAAAACCCATTTAATAACTTATTCAGTATGGCATGTGAAGAGATTGCATAACGATTCATGACGCAAGCGCAACATGTTTGTGGCCAGTACTGTATTATTGAAGGTTTCAGCTCCAAATGCATCTAGGACTCTATAATAATAGAAATTTAAAAATATTTGCGTTTTGAAATAAAAACAATTTTAACATCCGTAGACAACTAGCGTAGAGGTTTTCGGAGAGTAAAGTTATTTATAATGAAAAGGTGAATATGTTTGAAATTTGGTTATTATAGAGTCCTGGATGTTGTACAAACAATTGAAAAAATTAAAATTTTCCATTTTTATAGATTTTGTGGTTTCATTCCCTTACTTTTCTAAATACCGTTTTTAATTTTTACTTGAAAACAAAGCTTACTAACACCCAATGCTACATGAATAACCGTCCGCTGATAAATTATCTACTCGGTTAAAAATATCCCATCGAGTTATGATGAGTAGTTTAGATTTGATCGACGATTGAATATTCCAGTCATACACTCGACAACTTAACTTTCCATATCTCTTAATAATTGAACAGCTTCATTCCCTGCAACAACTGCAATATTTTCGGCCAATGGGAGACCTCGAACAAGCCTACAGCTGTTTGGAGTCTAGTCTGCGGTCAGCAAATAACGCGAATTGTGTACGTCTGCACTCAGTGATAACGACCTCAGTACACAATTTGCCTGGCAAATTCGATTGCAGCCTAAAGTTTTACTATAAAAAGGACTATGACTTTACGTAACTTCGTACTGAGTGAAGAAACTACACGATCGAAAAACACGTATCAGATGACGATGAACTAACGAACACTAGCCACACACTGTAAAAAAATTTGAGGTAAATTTACTCTACATGTAATTGAAGTTAATTACCTCTGCAAGTGAGGGAAAATTACTCAACACGTGTCAAGGAAAGTTACTCAAATGGTAATGTAATTTTTCATTAAATATTGGCGCAAGCCCTCTAGGACAGTTTGACATAACGCGCGAACTAAGCTTCCGAGTGGTTTGTGTGACGAATACACTACTTTGCAGAAATTTCCACAGATATTCGGAAATCAGATTTCCCTCTCAAGGTTGGGGAATATTACCATACATATGATGAGTAACATTACTAACTTTTTTTTACAGTGGTAAGTGTGGTTGGTGTGTAGATGGTCACGTCCTATTACACAAAGTATACATATAAGAAATATTACTGTCGATGCAACAGATAAGTCCTGTATCGACTTATGCATTGAGTTTGTGCCGGTGAAACATTAGACTTTCAATATAATCTGTAGGCTTTCGTGTTTAACTTTTCTAGAAAGATTATTTGACAATATAATTTAGGCCAGTTTTCAAAGTGTTACTCGATTTATAAATTGTCCCGAGTATAATCGTTCTCTCTCAAATACTGCAAAAACAACTAATGGCCAAGGTTATGCATGGCCCTGAAGCTTGCACCAGAACAGACAACTCTTCATTGAGTGATGCAGATTAGTGCTGATTCTTAGGTATTAGTGTTTAATGTAGCAGTTGGTACAAGGGAAGTTTATCGCTTAGAGGTCGCGCTTATGTACTGCTCCTCAGAATAAGATAAGTTATAAGCGACTCTGCAGTAATAACAAGTTCATTGGTCTCTGTATTGTAACCCACAACCGTCACACTTGTTGTCAACGTACTAGACACGCCCACTGTTCTATACAGCGTACACTCTAAAAAATAGTTTGTAAATTTACCAGACGTGCGTATAGGAGCGCTAAGAAAGTAGGTATGCCAGAACAGTTTCCAGACATCCATGGTAGCACTCCTAATTCTAATTATAAAACAGTCAAATGTATACTGAAGTTACCAGACTTGTATTGTAACAACTGTAAAAGTTTGCATATTTACAAGACGAAGTATGGTAACTGTACCATACTGGGTCTGAAATAATAACTTCCTAAACATTTGAGGAGGTTTTTTATACAGTGTATGTTACTGGATGTTGCCAACCAATAGATAGAGACACTATCTTATAGAATATATATATATACATATTTTGCACCAGCTAGTTCAGTGCCTTACATACACATCTGCAGCTGTGCTTCATGGTTCTTGGCGGCTAGTCTTTCATCAGACACGTCTCTCAATTGACTGCAGCAATCAGAATAAGGTTATTACGACATGATACGTCTGTGATTTGCCGGAAGAACCCCAATATAAGTGAGAATTAAAAATATCCAGACACTGACCAGGAAGAACAGCTGCAGATGTGCACAAAAGTGTTTGAAACCAAATATTGCAAACATATTATCGCCAAAACTGTAACCCAGTGAAAGCGTGCCAACATTTGTAACGAGACATCACCGAGGACACTCCCCCCACCCCCCTCCTCCCATGTCTCTGATCTCATTCACAGGCGAGAGACGCAGGAAGAGTTGTAAAGATAGTGCGGTCGTGACATTCATGTGTGTGTGAGACAGACGGGCAGGTTATGTTTGCAAGGAAGGCTTACTGCACTGCATCAGGTACTTCTACAACACACATCATAACGATGGTTTTATGCAGTAATGGTCTTATCAACAAAATGTGAATTTTTCTCAAAAAAATATATTAAACTACTCTGAAATCGATTTTTTATTCAATAAAGCCACACACTGTTTTTCTTTACAGTTTGTATTTAATTTTTTGTAACACATTACATAGGTAACATATTAATTATGTTTAAAAAATTAATTAGAAAACGGACTTGCGTGTTGATAACGCTCGTACTGCAAAATGCCATCGATAATATAGAATGACTTGTAACTCAATGTGAATGCGTTTTGTGAAGGAAAAAACAAGTCGTAATTGAAGGTTTATTAAATGTACAAATATTAAATGTCACAAGTACTAAGAGAGTAAGAGTAAATTTATACATTTACAAATTGTCGGCAAATGAGTGATACAATTAACATCTCAAGCATCTGAGCAATGTTAATGAAATAACACTCTCGTTGAAAATGTACAGTCAGTGGTTTGCTTATAAATACTGGTAGGACTGTGGCACAGTTTCAGAGTGAGTTATCAGTGGGCGACTTTTTAATACAGTAAACTCCCGATTATCCGTGTGTGGATAATCCACGCAAAATATTTCACTTGAATAGTTGAAAAAAAAATTAATTAGAACAAAATATTTTGGTTATTTACAAATACACGCCGTGATTACTCGCATATTGTTAACCAACAAACGTGTTATTCACGCAACAGTGTTTTAATGTCTTGAAGAAGGTTTAAGTCTTTTCCAGAACGCTAAAGAGTTAGTATCGCGCATAAATGGGTTAACGAGATTCCCGGAATGTCGCGCATGAATGGACTAACGAGATTTTTATTTTGCATGAATAAGATATCCTTGATTATTTTATTACATTAGTATTTATATTAATATCACATACGCCCTATTCATTAATGCAAATAATCGAGAGTCAATTGTATTAAATTGCTACCCTTTATTGCGAGAATGAATTGTACCTTTTTTGTTTCTACTGAGATCTAAGAAAGGGTAAAAGCGGATTATCTGCGGTTTTGGATTATCCGAGGCATCGGCCCCCTTCATTAGTGCGGATAATCGGGAGTTGACAGTATATGTATTATTTGTCCTCAAGTGTGATGAGATGAATAACTAGAGATAGAGGACATTCACGGGTTCACTGGCCTCTATGGTGTTCTCTAGCAGACAGCAGCAGCTCTATTGTTGTTCTCGGACACTGCGATACCACGTGACTACTTCTTTATTATTGGCTCAGCACATCTTTAAGGTGATTCGGGTTCAATTCCCGGCGGGGTCTGTCTCAGGATATTCGCATGTGGACGTAGTTCCGGGCGATGCTGCTGGTTGACGTGTTTTCCAGGGGATATCCCCCGTTTCCCCCGCCCCTTCATTCCGGCGCTGCTCCATACTCACATCACGCCACCCCTACCTGCACTACAGATCTCGATGTTAAGATCTGTTCAAGATCTCTTCCCTTCACTTGACTCAGCGAACTTCAGGAGGTGTCAGATAAGTGGAGGCACCATTATTTCCAGTATTGATTGTAGGCCAGGTTAAACGTCAACAACGTCTATTTCTCTGTGATCCTTGTGATCGGACAACAGTTGTTTTGATAAACATTTGACTGCAAACCAGTAAGGAATAAAGATATAACTCTCGGTGAAATCACGGTTACAAGCCAATCAACAATTGACTATGTCCAGTTTGTGTATAGGACTGAGAAGTCTAGGCCGTAACCAGATGAATATGCGAAATAACCGTGCCTTTACAAATAAGTAAATGGATTTACGATTCTTCAAATTCTAGCTTCAGCAAAAAAAAAAAAAAAAAAAAAAAAATCACGAATTTTTTATGTATCTACCAATAACTCATTTTGCTGCATCGCTCGTAAAAAATACTATGTACACATATGAAATCTTAATAGCCACTTTTAAAATCAATGTTTTACTCTGATAGTTGATCATTGTTTTGTTTAATTTTCAAAACTTTGAAGACGACAGTCAAGTTCTGCGCACGCTACGCTTCGATGCATAGCTTTATTGTTTTACTAGCATTTACTAAATACAACATCACAGTAATAAAAATTAGGAACTATAAAATTATTTTCAGAACAAACTTCTGTAGATACCGGAAGATAACTAGCAAACCCAGATCTTGCACCATATTTGTGAAGTTAGTGGTTTACAAACAAAGTAATGCAGATCGAATATTAAATTATATCAGAATAGTAATAGTTTAGTTATTTTTAACCTAGCCTCAGTGTTGCTGCCAGCGTAGTAGCAGACAAACAGTAAACTGACAATCAGGAGATATGTTTATTTTATTCTCTCTGTACATAGATGCTTCTTGCTCAGTGGTGAAGTACAGTCACGTTAAAAAATAATTCTGTACACTCGGAGCTGTGAACGCACACAGGGGAGGGGGGTGACACTTGGGACACGTGCCCCCTAAAAAACGCAATTTTTTATTATTTTTAAGTCAGTTTATATGAGTAGTAGTACAGTAGAGTAGCGCATGCACAGTGCATACGAGTTGAGAGGCTAATGCAAGCTAGGTGTGTTCACATACATCTGAACCTATATACTGTAATATATTAGAGCTATGATGAGATCCTCCTGCTTCTAGTTTGCAGAATGTGTTATTTTTCAGAAGTTTTACCCTCCCCAAGCCGAAATCCTGGGCTCAGTGTACGGGTATTAACGTTTGTACAAGACACAAGCAATAGTTTATAATTAGTTGTGACTAAGCCATGTTACTGGAGATATGTTTCTAGCCTCTTGGACGGTATTGGCTGGTTGGTGTACCTGCACATGTCACTCTAATGTTTCAACATACATTTATTGTTATGTACATACATTGCCCAGTACCGCTCCCTTTGTAACACGATCCCGCCGCGCCACTGTCCTCACTTTGCGCCGCATACCATGGGTGTACAGTGATCACCAAGAAGCGACGTACCCTGCATCAGTCCACTGCCTGGCGGCGGACGTCGTATAGTTACGTTCACAAAGTGTTAACACAAGCAACGTCCACTTACCTTCCAGTCAAGTTAAGGTTCTCGTCTCGACGTACCTGGCTTGTCGACGACAGTTGAACGTCAACTTGCAGCCACGTTGCATCGATGATGGAAGTTATTACTGCTTCAGGGTCCATGGTAGATAAATAAAACGCTTAAAATTATATAAGTTTTATTAAAATCTATATACAAAAACTAAAACACATCAATCCTAGTTAATGATATTTGTCAAATTTATAAACACACATTATTCCAAAATACCATATTCGCTAAGCTGTATTTGATACGCCGCAATTAAATGAACGAAATTACGGTGTCAGAAATATCGCCTCTGAAATACGTCGCGGGGGGAATTTTTTGTCAGATAGTTTGGAAAAACCTGTGTACAGAATTGTGTTTTTTTTTTTTTTTTTTTTTTTACTTATCGACTTCGAACCTCCTACTATTTGTGGTAGAATCATTTGGCAATTATTTATGTACCACGGGTCCTTAACTAATTATTCTCTAACATTCCTATTTAAATAAAAAAAGTATTATAACTATAAAATTTCTGTAAAAATACTGCCTTATAAACATTAACCACTTATTAAATAATTTATTTCATAAATTTTTATTATAGACTGCGTATTCCACAAAAAATATTGGAAATTCCTGTCTATCAAATATTTCTTAAGATATTATAGTACAAGCGACACCTGATTTTCACAGTACGCTCACAGTAGGCCTACGCTCGCCTGCAGCTGTGCTTCATGGTTATTAGCAGCGTGTCTTAGTGTACTGACGTCACATATTTGACTGTGCCTATCAGAACAAGGTTACTGTAACACCATATGACTGTGATTTACCAGCAGAATCCCAGGACAAGTGGGAGATAAAACACCCAATCTCTAGCCACGAAGAACAGCTGCAGATGTGCTCATACGGCGTTGAAACAATATGGTATAAAAATCGCTTCACGAGCGTTAATATAATTTACATTGCTATTACTAACACTTGCTATTATTTATGAAAAACAAATTGTAACAAAGCACTACCACTTTTAGCCGTTATACTTCTTAAAGTTTGAATTTTGAAATTTGGATGTTTAATAAGTTTAGCGGTGCTGTTGGAGATGTGAGGATGTTAGGTTATATAGAGTATGCGCTCCTATGTGTTACGTGAAATTAATTTTGTTCAGCAGAGTTGTATTTTAAGTTATTCCATTAGGCCTAAGTGTTAAATCATAACAGCAATATCCCATTTGAAGTCGATAGCAGCAAGCATAAAGTCAGGGGCCTTAGGTGCTAATACTGGCTTACCTGTTAGCATGTTACCTCCCAGCCGAGGTTTCTTTCTGAACACTACTCCTGGAAGTCTGCAACCACCATAGCGGAGTTGAGCCGCTCTTGCTCGCAGCGAAGTAGGACTACGAGAATGGAAAGGAAGGAGGGTCTGGACGATGGGTGTTTGATTTGGAATTGGGAATTGCTGGTTGGTAGGAGAGGGGAGGGGGAGGAAGGAACCTCTGAGGGCGGCATGAGTTAAGGTGGTCCAGCCACACGAGCGCCAGGGGAGTGGCGGTTGGCGGGGAGGGAACCCATAGATAGGGTCAGCCCAGAGGTACGCTGCAAAAAATTATACGTTTATATTCCCTTCCTTATCTGATGGAAGACACTAGGGACAAGAACATTATTTGTCAAAAAGGGCGCGGCGCGGGTTGCAGCAATTTTCATCACCGTCTTTTAATTTTTTATTTCTACCAGATATTTATTTCTTATTTTAGACACAAAATGTGACTAAATTTTGCTCTAATGAAAATTTTTTAATCTCTCATAGTTTTCACGTAAACGCTTGTTAAATTCAAAATTTGCATGTTTTCGTTTTAAGGACTACACAAAAAGCAACATACACACCAACCTAAAAAAAAAAAAAAAAAAAAAAAAAAAAAAAAAAAAAAAAAAAAAAAAAAAAAAA
>PNEQ01105599.1:0-12730 GCA_003012365.1 Medauroidea extradentata | reverse complement strand
CTATAAGCTTAGTTTTTTTTTTGTTTTACATATTTTGTACTGTTCTGCCAATTGTTAGTGTCTTACGTGCACATCTGTAGCTCTGTTTCTAGGTCAGTGATTGGATGTTTCAAACCATCGCGTTGTTAACGTTTCACAGCAAGTCAGACGTGTGATATCGTAGCAAAGATATGCTGCCAATAGTCATGATACAGTGTTGATGTATAGGACCCACGTAACGTAAGGCAATGGAACAAATTGTTGCAGATATTTACTTGCGAAAGTTACTAGTCCTTAAACGTGGCAGTGTAACTAATAAACACCGCGAGTATATTTCACAGTTCTCAATATTCAATGCTCAAGGTCGCATTAAAGTAATAATGTGTAATTATTATTGTTGTCATGACGCACTAGAAAAATACTGACTTTGCTGCCATGAGAAACCTCCTAAATAAGCTGTACCAGGCTCGAGTTGTTGTTGGTTTGTTGTCGCACTATTTGTTAAGTGAGTAGACATTCTGCCGCAATACCGTATAACTAAGACCTTTCTCTTAAGGACTTGGGCCCGAGTTTCTCGGCTTTCGAGAGAATTATTTTTTTAAATCCATACGAAAGTCACTATCGTAAAATTGCTTCGTAACTTTTTTGCAAATTGGTTTCACTATGCAATGTAATTTTTCGAGACAAACTGTTTGATGAGTATAGCTAATTTATCAGTTAAAAGGAAATTTCGTTAATCAACTAATTAGCAACTATTTTGTAGTCTTTTGACTCGACAAAATTAGAGTATGTAGTTTAAATCAGTCATAACAAAGTTACGAAGCGATTTTACGTTATTTATGTTTTAAAAAATAATTGTCGTTAATTGCGAAGAAACTCGGGCCCATGCCCTTAAACATTCAGACTGTAAAGTAACGAAACATCTTCGGTCAATATATCTCTTATCCAGCATTCATCCACTTCATTCACCCCATTTCGTTAACACTATACATACCGTTCCAACTTACCGTCCCGTCTCATTGGTCAACTTTATACTTATGTTCCTTCTGCTGTTAGGCATGTTCGTCTGTGGAACAAACTCCGTGTTAATATACAAAAATCGCACATCACTTCGTATTTTAATGTCTTTAACTGTTTCTTGCAATGTGACAGAATAACGTACTGTTCTATTGTGGACATACGCCATTGCAATATTGTGTCGTCCCAGAAATATTAGAATGAGACTAAGAAAAAACAAACAAATGAAAAACGAAAAAAATTAGAAAATTAGTCTAGTTTGGATGTAGTCAACACAGTCATAAACAAAAACTACAGACATGTTATGTTCTGTCATCCATAAACCAAAACTGCAGAACATGTTCTGTTTTGTAGTTTTGGTTTATTGATGTGTTGACTACAGCCAAACTAGGCTTCTTTTCTCATATTTTCGTTTTTGCTGGTTTTTTTTAGCCCCATTTCTAAGATTTCTAGGACGACGTAATATTGTAGTGGCTTATGTCCACAATAATACAGTTTGTTACTTCGTGGTTTCTTAAACAAATCTTGTATTACAATTTGTGTGACCGACTGATACTGAAGACTTTCAATAATTATATTTCGTTCTTTAGTTAATTGAGCGTACGCATATGAAAAAAAAAGCTATATCAAGGGATACATATATATATTTTTTTATTTTTATATTAGTGCCGCTTTGGCTTAGTTAATTTGTTTGTTTATTTTCTTTCATTCTACATATTTTGTCATTTACTTTCGTATATGTATATTACTGAAAATGACGAGTTGTATTTAATATGGTTAAGTGGTAGGCAAGGCCACACGGCCTTAACTTCACCCCGTAAATAAGGATGTCGTTGTTGTGGGTTTATTATTAATATTATTACATATGTATCAGTGAATATTTTTATTTGAAGTGTATTGTCGTTGAAAGAACGTTACAATCAAGTGTTGTGTGTCAGGGTGTGTCCTACAACGACCAGCACGGACTGTACCCTGGAAGGCTGGTCAGAGACTGTACATCACCCCGTCCCCCACACAGCCTACCCTCACCCGCGCCATTTCCTCCCCATTCTTCTCTGGGCAGGATCCAATATTGATGACCAATATTCGCGGTCTGGCTCGGGGACAGAGCTGCGGGAGGCGGTCGCATACATGCCAGCTTCTTCGCCCTGTAATAAATGTCACGTGACTTGGACGAGCTCACATCTCTGTCTGTAACACACACACTTCACACTCGCGTCTTAGGCCCGTTATGCAGCGACACGGGAGTGCAGCAAAGCGGATGCGTGACACGAAAACGAAAGTCGGCGCCTGCCTGCGCGCTAGAGGCTCAGGAATGACGGAGCTATAAGGGCGATCTTGAAGCGCGCATCAAATGCCGCATCGCCTCAACGAACCCAGCTCTGAACTTGCGTGCAAGCTTCCCGCCAAACTGTTTTTACTATGGGACATTAAACTGTGACCATATAATATTATTGGTGAAAAGTCTGCAACTAAGTTCAGTGCAGGTCGCAACCTGAGTTTCACATACATCCGGTTAGTACATTTGCAAGTACAGTTCATCAGTCTGGAAAGGCCGTTTTTATCTATATTGCAGGGCTTAGAAATAGCATTTTTAATGACCTTATAGTGTCTTAACAATGTAGTTGCGACCTTGTCTGAAGTTTGTTTTCCTTTCGTACTTTGGCACAACGGACACACATGGATAATTTTCGTAGATAAAAAACCTGTTTACGAACACTCTACAACATATTTGAAGCGTGGGGATTGGAAACACATGAGGAAACGTACGGGCTCGCAACCTATGAAACAATGAAGTATTTCTCATGCAAATTTCCGACATTAGTTTAATTTTACAATTAGTAGAACCTAGACTTTAAATATGTAGTATACAAAAAATGCACGTGTTTTCTCTGGAAGTAGAGATGTTGAAAGACACATAATTCTTACTTTACGACATTCAGTAATTATATTCTTATACGTTTAATTATTAATTAAGAGGTGCTTTACGAAAAAATCTTCCGCGGTATTTTAGTCACGAATGGTAATTGTAAACACAATGCATTAAGGTACTTTTAATGGCTAGCCGCGAAAACTCTACGTGATAAAATATTTGAAACAAAAATACCGGTGAAAGACGAAAAGCTCTATTGCTATTGACTGCTACAAGCAAGCAAGACTATGAAGTTGACCAACTATCGTACGGTTTTGCTCGCGTATCCATGTTCATGTGCGTCCAATATTGTAGAACGCACTCTGAGTCTTACGTTTCCGGGTCCGTGATACGTATCCGCTTGCGTGTCACTGTACAACGGGGCTTGGAACTGTACAAACTTCGCTCCTCCCTTTTCTATTGCAACACTACGTGGTAAAGTGTTTCATGAACAGCAAACAATAAGTCTTCCATGACATATTTTAACTCTCAGCAAACGCATATTCCTTTCCACGTATCTACTGTTTGGTTTCGCTAATGTTTCTCTTCAAGGCCATGCTGGGAATATTTTTTTATATTTCAGCAAAATATTCTAGACATTTTTAACATACTGCTTTGAAAAATGTCCAAGACTAATATCAGTCACATGATGCACAATTCTGTGTAGGCACTTTGCAAAATAATGCATAGTTCGATCGCAAAACATTATTTTCCCTAATTTAGGCATACAAGATTGGTGATAGGCTATATTATGTGCAAAAGTCTAGAAACCACAAGATTTATTGCTACAAAAATTAGTTACGAATTATAATATATATGTGACGAACCGATTTATGATTTCTTCAATGTGTGTCTCACTATACATTTTTTTTTCCTTCAAAATCACTGTAAAACTACTGGGCATGGTCTTAAAACGGTTTCTTTGAAAAAATTTCTGTTTACGTCGTAACAAAGGAAATAAATGTTTCAAACAAATAAAATGACAAAAAACTATAACATTCATTACCATAAAGAATATTACGAAACTTCATTTATTTGCAACACAATATTTGTTACCGTTGCTGTACAAAGATATATAAAATATTCTTTGCGGCGTAGTTACTTTGAAGAGGGACACTATTAAACACGAGTTTCTATAAGCGGTTCGGGATAAAGTGAGCACTAAAAAAAAACATGCGAAATTTCTATTTTCAGCAAGTTTGTGTCTTTCAACGTGTAACGGCTAACGACAGAAAATATCTAAACATCTATGGACACGTCGCTTGTTTTTTGCGCGTGTAAGATAAATTGTGCAGTCGGAAGGTGCCTATAAATATTTTGATAAATATATTGCATTAATTATATAAAAACAAATATGTCGACTTTAGTAGATTTTATTTCGGTATTGTTTCGTTTGAATAGTAAAATGCACGGAACTACATTCGGAAATTAGCTGCCAACCATGCAAGATTTAAGGTAACTATTGTTAATGCTGAATATTATATGCAGTAACGACTAGTAATTTTTTTCTAAGGTTAAACCTTTAGTGCTCACTTTATCCAGAAGAACTATAGCTGTAAGCACTTGAACATTATGCCATTATGTAATACGAGCAACTTCTAGTGGAAAAGTTTCTGCACCGACATAATTCAGTATCTTCTGTATACATCTGCAACTCTGCTTCATAGGCAAGAATCGGAACTGTTTAAATCTCGACGTTTAGGGGTTACATCCACACAGTACAGACGTAAGATGTTGCAATAACGTTGTTCTTATTGGAACAACTAAATGAATGGCACCTCTGAATACATGTTTTCTGCCAATAACACTGAAGCATAGCTGCAGATGTGCACGTATTGTATTGAAATTAGTTGGCGCAAAATACTTTTCACAAATGATTGGCTCTAGTAATGGTTAATAAAGAAATAATTCGCAGGTTCAACAATCTATTATTTAAGTTCCACCAACACTTGGACCTAAGCTACATGCTTATTGGCTGCCTTCAGGCGAGCGGTTACAGCAAGATTGTTACTCGTCTAGAAACCCCAGAAAGCATCTTTCAAATCGCAATCGAATCGCAAAATGAAATGGTATGTAAATGAGTTTGAAGACAATACCGGAATAAAATTAGTTCCTGAAAAATTTCCGAGCACTAGAGAAGAATATTTCTTTTTATTCCACTGTACTATATAAACTAAAGCCCCGACCATTGGTCTATTAGCTGCTAGTCACTGTAACAACAGACAATGAATGAATGTAAGGAACTTCAGTATGCATAGGGCAGTAGATTGCAACATGAAGGCCACTGACGTCGCAAAATTTTCCTTTTCCTACAAATAACTAAGTAGTGCAAATGTGTAGTACAGTGGAGTCTATCTAGCCTGCAGATCATTGAAGTAAGGAAATGTTTCTGTCCCTGCCGGCTGGACTGACTCTACAGTTCTGTGTATACTTTGTCCTCAAGTACTTAAGGACGTTGGAGCCGTAAAAATTCAAAATTTTATATTTGTGCCAAACACTGTTAAACTTTTACACGTCAGATAACGTGTCATTTCCCAGAATGAAAAAAATAGGGCCCATAGTCTTAGCACCATCACCTATAAAAGTCACAAAATGGCAGTTGTGGTGTAGCCAAAATAAAAAAAAAATTAACTTGCAGAAACAAGATAATTCATACTGATACTTAATGATGTGAACTACTTCAATACAATTTTTGTAAACACAAAGTGATATATTTTTGTATTTTTAAAAAATTGATGAAAATGAGTGAATTTTTGCATAACTTTGACTTTTGGCTACTACTGAAATATTTAAAGCTAACTTTGGTCAATCATGTCATGAAATGCATTGATACACTGATTTTCGGTTCCCGTAATTTTGAATTAATTAGTTTATTACTTTTTTTATTTTGGCTGCACCGTAATGGACATTTCGTGACTTTGATGAATGATTTTGCAAAAACTATTGGGCGTATTTTCTTTTATTTGGGGAAGTGACGTGTTATCTGATGTGCAAAAGTTGAACGGTGTTTGGCTCAAATATAAAAAAAAAATGAAATTTTACGGGTCCAACGCCCTTAATAATTAGCTTCTGCTTCAGTGAATGGCCAGTCGTACATCTTACAAGGTTATATGAAAGTTAGTGTATGCTTTATGTAAGGCTCATGTAGGATTGAACTCGGTTAATAAACCTCGAGGACTAAACAGTAACCTAATAGAGAAACTATTTCATCACTAAAGACAATTATTGTTGTAGTCACCATACTTCTGTTAAATTAAAACAATAGCCCAGTTTGGTTGTCGGTGATATAAGGACTGTTTCTACAACAATATGTTGTGTAGAAGTAGCAATATGTTCTATGTAAGGAGCAAAGAACATCTTGTTTTTACAGAAAATATTGTTATTTGCAGAGTATATTGTTGTTGGAACAATCCATAAAGTAGCTACAACCAGAATGGACTGTTTGTTGCCCCTGTTTTAACTGAAGTGTGGTTCCTAGACTAATTCTCTCCATCCAGTGCAGGCGAACCAAAACTAACTTCTCAAATGATCTAGTGAAATGTTTGTGTTTTCATTAATGAATAGATTGATATAATAGAAGAATTAATACAAATAATGTATCTTATCATCCCCGCAATCCAATGAAGATAACACAACAAACCTGTCACTGTAACAACAAATCTGTCAGTATAATAACAAACCAGGCAATATAACAACAAACATGTGACTGTAACACGAAACCTGTCACTGTTACAATAAACCAGTCACGGTAACAACAACCCTATTACTGTAACAGGAAACCTGTAATTGTAACAACAAACCAGGCAGTATAACAAGAAATACATCACTGTAACAACAAACCTGTTACTGTAACAGAAAACCTTTCATTGTAACAACAACACGTCACTGTAACAACAAACCTGTTACTGTAACAGGAAATCTGTCATTTCAACAGCAACACGTCACTGTAACAGCAAACATGTCACTGTAAAAGGAAACCTGTCACTGTAACAACAGACCTGTCTCTATAATAACCAGGAAACTAGTAGTCTTCCTCAACAGCACAGAATATTTAAGTAACGCGTATTTGACAAATATTCTGTTTCGAGATGTAATTTTATATTTTTGGAGCAAGTCAGGACACATAATGTTTACGCAAAATTTCGCGAGTAGTTGTATTTAATACATTTATTTAGCTTACGTGAAGCTCTATCTGTGAGCACAGACGTTCGATTTCAGAGTAGCCAGGTTCTGATTGGTGCATTCAAGAGAGGAACGTCCCTTCACAAAGACACGTGGCCAGTAACTCGAGTCGGGTTAATATTTCGAATTAATTGTTGGCGTATGTAGACTTTAAACTCGCTTCTGAATAATTTGATTTTGCGATTGTGTCACTGTTTAACATACATTTCCTGAAGTAATGCGGGCGCATGACAAATCGGCAATAAAACCAGGATTTAAATCCTGGATTGTGGTAAGCCTGGCTGTTTCCTGAGACAACGACCGTTACTTCAGACTGTTGAGGCTTGAGAAGTAGGCCAACACAGGATGGTAGAGTCTACCCTGCAGGTTTTTGACCGCAACATTTTCCTGTTCCTACAAATAAACAACTTTGCGATGCAGAAATTCCCATAAATTATGAAAATCTGTCTTGTCCAAGAAAAACTTTCCACGAGAAAACAGATGCTGTGAAAGACAGGTATCGAAATGTATGGGGCTTTAAAATATGTGTTTGTCATGGCATTTTATTGTAAACGAAATTGTGAAAGCTTTTAATAATGTATGTCTTTACATTCGTCACTAGTCTCCTACAATATTTCAAGAGTTTCCTTACAAATCCTTTTTTCGCCCTCTTTTTACGTCTATGATAATAACGCCGAGAGATAAATGTGGACGCGAAAGAAGTATAAATGAGAGGAAAGAAGACTCTCATTTTCCAGAGGAACGTGTCTTAACATCCGAGCAGCCAGCAGTACCAACCCTGCAGCGTAATAAATGAGTTCTGGGCCTCGGCGTTGCCAACTTTACTAATAGCGGCATTATGGATTCAGGTCACAGTTTCCTTTTTCGCACCGAAATGCTCCTTAGGTTGGCAAGGCTGTTTGATTAAAGCTTATTACAGGGTGCGGCGGGGAGCGAGAGGGAAGCGTGGAGAGGAATAGCAGAAGAGAAGGGAAGGAAGAAAATATACCGCAAGTTGGTAGCAGTGCGGACGAGTGTGATTTGTTTCGTGGGGCGAGGAGAGACTGCGCAATATGGCCACAACGTAAGGTACAAAAATAAAACTCTTTTGTCTTCTTAGGCAATGGCTTTCGGGCTCATATTGCGTATATCTGTGTTCAAACATTTCAGTATCAAATTAATTCTTTAATGCAAATATTATGTTATCACTTAGGGCGTTATAACAAAAGAACTAAATACTGTAAAAACCAACACCGTGCAGGAGAACTGTAAGGAAAATAACCCAGAAGATATGAATAAATCAATGTTTTACCTCATCCGTTAACATACATTTTCTCTGGTGATCTGCTGTTTCTGTTTTAGTCATTTATTATCGGCTGTAGCAATGAAATCTGCGAACTCGTAAAAAAAAAGTTTTTTTCCCTCCTTTGTCATGTTGGCAGCGTAAATCTGATATAAATAAATTACAGTGTGCTGTTAAGTGTCTGATTTAAGATGGGAAGACAATCAGTGTTCTCGCAGAATTACACAAGCTGTCCGTCACTGTTAAAAATTTCCGTAAATATACTGAAATATTTACAGAAAAGTACTGTAATTTTACGGAAGCAGCTTCCGTAATTTTTTGTTTACTGAAATTTGTCCGTATTGTCAGTTTACGAATGTTTGACCGTAATTTTCAATAAATTCAAAAAAAATATGATTCTACAGATTTAAAGCATATTTTACTGTTTCTTTTTTTTTTTTTTTAAATGGAGGATTACGTTACCAAGAAAACTGAGTGTCTGTTGTTTTACGAAGATTTCTGGACAATTTTTTTGCCTGTACTTTTCCGTAATTTCACAGAATTTTTTTCTAGCAGCATAGAGTGTTGATAAAATGTTTAAGAAGTCGATATAAAAATAGAGAATAATTTATTGCGGGACAGTTTAACTGGTATGTTCCGATAAAGTAG
This sequence comes from Medauroidea extradentata, assembly GCA_003012365.1. Taxonomy (NCBI): domain Eukaryota; kingdom Metazoa; phylum Arthropoda; class Insecta; order Phasmatodea; family Phasmatidae; genus Medauroidea; species Medauroidea extradentata. Next base: position 3,710 of record PNEQ01105599.1, on the reverse strand, counting down.
TTACCGGGCCAAAGTTCTTATTCGTTCTTCGTTTGTTCACTAGCACCAACGAGAACTGAATCGTGTCGCCTACTTATTTGGAACATGGAGTATTTTTCTGAAGAATTCTATTGCAACAGGGATTCTCACGGGTTTGCATTGTCTTTATTCACGACACAAGCTGACAATTACAAAATGGCAGTCAAACAACAACGACCAATAACTATAGGCATGTAACATTTATGTTATTAATTGGTTGTAAGCTAGACTGCAATGACCTGTACATACCGAAGTACATTATGAAACTTCTTGTAGAGTAGGAGCCATTATGTAATGATAACGCGTATATAACTACTGATTTTAGGGAACATATTTTTCACCTCCTTGGTTCATTGCCTTACGTGCGCTGTGTTTCATGGTTATTGGCAGCGTGTCTTTGTATAGAGCCGTCACTTATTTGACTGGGCCAATCAGAACAAGGTTAATGCGACACGACACGTCTATTAGCTGGTACAACACCAAGACGCTGAGAGTTTAAACATGCAGTCATTGAATACGAAACAGGACTGCAGGCGTAAATTTAAGACGATGAAACAACATGATTAGAGATGGCGAAATTTCGCGAATTCAATGACCTGCATGTTAGAATAAAATATACGATGCATACTCAAGCCCCGACCATTTGTCCACCGGCTGCTACTCAGTTGAACAGCAGACAATGAATGAATAAACGGGAGTTGAGTATGCATAGTATATTAGATTCTAACATGCAGGTCATTGAATTCGCGAAACTTCATCATCTCTAAAAATGACGTAAAAAATCTTTTCTCACAAATGAGGAGTCCCTCTGTACTGGTCCCTCTACGTATATACTTTTAACTATATTGGCTAACCTGTTTGGCAAGCCACGACAGTGTTGACCAATGAGAGACATCAACAAAACATATTACTAATAACGTGAACTTAGCACATCTTTGTCAGTAATAATTACTACAGACAATAACATCGAGCCAACATTGCTTATTGATTCTGTGATTCAAGCCTAATTTTTTTTACAGTGCCTAAAAGAGCGGTGATGTACGCGGTTTTTTTTTTTTGACCGTGAAACTGGTAAACTAGTTCATATTATATCTTCATATTCTGAAACTAAACGACCTTCCGATTTTGTTTCAATGTTCTTAAGGAGCGCTTGACGGAAATGTTATATTGTTTCAAAATGTTTTGTATATGTACGAAATATGGTTGGTTAAGAAGGCGTGGTACATAATTCAACGCTCAAAGCATTAATCTATACCTGTAAGTTTCTTAAAGCCAATTTGCGAAAATTAAACAATAGGAATCCTCTACAATAGTTTTAGCCAACATTTTAAACAAAATTGTTTCCAGTGTTACGAACTTCTGAGGCACGATCTCTGACGCCGGAACCTCGTGTATTTAACTGCGGCGCATGAGATCACGCGTAACGAATTAGTAATTCTGGATAAATATTTACTCATAAAGTTGGCAAATACCATTACCTAGGATTGTCATTGAGTGTTTTATCCATATTATATTCGAAAAAAAGCATAGAAATCAATTGATGTATTCAGCGTTTATTTATCTACCACGCAATGTTAAGTAGACATATTATACTGTAATGAAATTTTCTTGGCTTTTATTGTTTTTTATAATGGAATGTCATAGCACACATTTGCATAAACCGGTTTTATGCTTTAAAGGAAAACCGACTGACATACTGAACTGAAAAATTTCAGACTGAATAATTAAGATATAGCCTACATGGTCTCCTACATAAAAAAAAAAAAAATACTTTCGAATTTTTCAAAATTTATTGAATTTTCTAAGTTTTAGATTCAAAAGTTTCTAATACCAAAAAAAATATTATTTTGGTTGTTGTATAACAGACCTTGTAGCCTACAACATCGTTATTCAGTGTAAATTTTTTCAGTTCGTTACATCAGTTGGTTTTCCTTTGAATCACAAAACCGTTTTAGGGAAATTTGGACTTCGATGTGCTTTTATGAAACAACCATGAAAGTTAAAAAATGTTCATTACAATAAAATAAGCGTCGCAATGTATGTCTACGAAACAAACCATGTCTCGTACAAATATAAAAATGTTTGAGACAATAAAATTTTTCCGTCAAACGCCCTTAAAAATACTGTATGCCTCCTAGAAACAGGTTTTTGGGATTCCATTGTACAAAAAACGTCTTGTTAGGCAATAATTGTACTTGGATAAAAACCCAATCTAATTATAAAGACGGAAACAAAATTGACTTCATGCCGTAATTTCCACAAATTAAATTAAGGATCGCCGCTTAGAAGCCAATTTTATTCCAGTTTTTTAAATTAAGTTGGGGATTTTTCCAGATACAGTAGTCTAGCAAGGCTTTTTTACAATGGAAGGGATCCCAAAAAACAGTTTGCAATAGGAATGCAGCATTTTAAGAACATAGAAGACACATTGGAAGGGTGTTAATTTTTAAAGATGAAGATGTAATGGCAATAAGTTTACTAGTTTCACAGACAAAAGAAAGCGCGCAATACGCTACATCACCGCTATTTTTTCCATTGTAAAAAAATGTTTAGACAAGAACCACGGAACCAATGAATAATGTTGGCTCGATATTAACCGTCTGCAGATACAAGGTAGTAGATTTATTTAGGCTGTTTTATATTTTATCCCGAGTATACATACTAATATATGATACGTTTAAAAAACGAACGCTATTGCGCAGAACTGTACGGGCTGAAGGCGGACACCAGTAGAGATCACGCTTTCAAGTTAACTTACATTTATGTATTAATTTTAAACACAATTCCTTTTTCTTCTCGTCATAACGTGGTTCAGTTAATTTTTGTGTTAAGCTTACATACTCCTATTAACACTATTTTGCGAAGATTATTTTAAAAATTCTATAGGGAGCAGATAGCGTAAAACAGGCACATAAATTCGATTAAAAATGTTTTTCGTACGTAGCCTAATTTATTCTTAGTAAAAATTATGCAATTTTGTCTAATTATCGACTTATGCACCAGTCACACTAACTATATATTGTATATTGTATATTGTTCGTTAGTTTATGTGCTAAGTTACATATCTTTATGTCGAGCAGTTTATTTCAGGTGTTAAGTGTTTATAAAGAACATAGTTACAACCATTTGGGCCATGCTTACCAATATAACTAATTAAATTAAATAGACTGTCAGGGGAAATGTAGAGAATTTACTGTATTTAAACGGTTTTGCCAGATAGGCAAGCATGCGTACTAAGGAACAAATATGTTATAGGTATTGTGCGGAGCTGAGGAGAAGGCAAGGCTTAGGTATGCGGCTGGTGGTGGGGACAAGCGGAACGCTATGTGGCCCCCGCCACCACCCTGCCCTTCTGCATTGCCTTCTCCTCAGCTCTCTACTATATGTATATATGTATGCATGTATAGTGCGGAGCTGAGGAGAAGGCAAGGCTCAGGTATGCGGCTGGTGGTGGGGACAAGCGGATCACCATGTGCCCCCTACCACCATCCTGCCGTTCTGCTTTGCCTTCTGCTCAGCTCCCTACAATACCTACCTTCCTAAGTGCTACTACTCACTCTATAGTGCGGAGCTGAGGAGAAGGCAAGGCTCAGGTATGCGGCTGGTGGTGGGGACAAGCGGAACGCTATGTGGCCCCTACCACCACCCTGCCGTTCTGCCTTGCCTTCTCCTCAGCTCCCTACAATACCTAC